>BMAW01002651.1:0-13044 GCA_019974015.1 Nephila pilipes | reverse complement strand
ATATATATATATATATATATATATATGTGTGTGTGTGTGTGTGTAGACGGTGGGGTGATAAGATTGTACATCCCGAATCTACAATGGTTTGCTCTTACACAAAGTGCTGGTTGTCTAGGGGGATAATTCCATTACCGGATTCCATGGTGAAATTGTATCAATTTAATGATGAGGCTCGATTTATTTTACTTCGTTTATTATTTGGAGAGATGAAATGAGAAATATTTACAACAATGGAGCAAAATAGATGGCTGCCTCATTTAACCCATATCGGCGAAGGGCGCTGGAACGCGCTCTGGCATTCGGAGTTTACTTCCGACGCGGGTAATGTAAAGGAGAAAAGAAGCGGAAAGTGGAGGAAAGAGAGCGAGAACGAAAGGTCGCTCAGTTTTGTTCTGGAATAGATGGCACTGCATGAGCTATCACATGACGCTGATTCATGGTGCCATCTATCGAGTATCTGAGGAACTGGTTTTACAGTACATTGGAAAATAAAATTAATTCTTTGATAATTAGCTGGAAATTCCTACAGAGTTCGACCCCTCTAAATAGACATGGCCTCCAGCCATACTGGAATTTGCAAAACTTCATTTATTATATTTTACACTTTTTAAAATAACTAATAACACAAAAATAGTAAAAAAATGAATTTCAAAACTTTTCAATATTCTACATGGAGCAAAATATGTAATCAATTTTTTTAACACTTTATCATATAAGAATGATAAAAATACTGATATAAAGCAGCATAAAATGTAAATAAGCATATATAGAAATTATAAATAACACAAGATCATATTTAGTGCATAAAAAGAAAATAATATAGCATGAAATTAAATCAAACAAGCTTCACGAAATAATTTTTATATACGTTTGATATTTAAATGGTGTTAATTGAAAAATGTTTATCTTTTTTTTTTTTTTTTTTTTTTTGTATTCCGGAGCTTGATTTTGATAGCAATTAAAATAATACATTTTCTCATAAAAAAGTTCCAAATACGGTTATGTATTTTGCAATTGATCTCATTAAAAATACATTCTCTTAAAAAAAAGTTCCAAATACAATTATATATTTTGCATTAATTGCATTTTTGAAAAATTAATTTTTGACATCAGTTTCGAGTTCAACTACATTAAAAAGTTTTCAATACGATTAAATTACTATTTTCGAACATAAAGTATGCTAAATCATTTAAGGCTACACGGTACTCTTTTTCAAAATTTTTTTTTGGAGACAGTAATATTAAAAGTAATTTATGTATTGTTTTCATACTATATTATTAAACTGATTCTGAAAATAAAAAGTCAATTTAACTAGTCCTTATTTTAAAATTTAAAAACATTTAAAAATTTTGAAGTTTTTTTAAACCCTTATAAAATACACAATTTTTGAAATTTTTTAATTATTTTGAGTGATTTATATTTCATACATTATTGCAAACAAAAGTTAGTATGGATTTAAAAATCTGTTCCCTTGTTGATTTTTAATAATTATTTTTCTAGCTAAACCTGGAAAAAACAGGAAAATTTTTAAAATATTAACTTTAACATTTTTTAAAAAAATAACTAGGGATCCCAGACCTAAATCCATACTAACTTTTATAGAACACATATATCTTAGTATGTATAAAAAATTTCAAGACTCTATCTTGAACAGAAAAAAAGCCTTAGGGATTAGAAAACACTTACATCTTCAAAAATAAAAGTCTGAGAAAAATGCATTTAAAGTTTTTAAAGGCATAAAACAAAAACTAATAATGCTTGCAAAGATCTAAATTTTTAATATATTATTTAACTACTTATATAATATATGAAAACACTACTTTAATTAAATATTATGGCAAATAATTTTATTTATTCAAAATATGTTATTGCAAAATATCGATATAGCATTTGTTACGACGACAGATTATTCAGCTTAAAGTTAACATAATAATTTCACAAAAGTTTTAAAACACAATACACTTATAAAAAATAATAATGATATAAATAAAAGTTTAAAAAAAGTTAAAAACTACCAGGTTTGTACATAGCACCCAATTTTTTCTGAATTTTAAATCGACGCAATTTAGCAAGTTTTATTTTTTTCTGCGCAACTTTAAAATTTGCAGATTTCCTTTTCTTTCTGAAATAGGTTCTCCTACAATGAATAAAGTACACTAAATGTTCTGATGACAAACTTGTTACAAATTCAATTAGCATCCTGAAATGTTTTTAGAGCTTTTAATGTTCCAACAATAAATTCAGGTATTGCACTCGACATGGCAATCAACACGACTCCTAGAAGCTGTATTTTCTTTGGAATATTTGTCCCATATCATCGAATGTAATGCTTCATTAGAATTATGTGTCAAACCTCTGACACATGTGCTTAATAATTCAGTTGATGCTAATCGCTGATAAATAAGCAAGATTTTGGGCAAATATTCTTCGTTGATTGTTATTTTTACCCAATCTTTGTGAATACCTGATTTTTTTCCACGTGCTAATGATAACTGGTAAAAACACCAAGAGTCAAAGAGCAAGATTGTGTCCCGGAAACTAATACTCTCAGATCTTTCATATAATTTCACAGCTGCATTTACTTCCATTGCACTAGATGATCCGACATGTGTTGTACTACAAACATTTTGTTGTCCTTTGTACCAAATACGAAATTCAGCACTTTCTTCTCCAAGCTCAAATTTAGTCTGTTCACATTCTCCACGTCGCTTTGACATTACTTCGTAGTCTATCGCAAAGCCAGTCAGCAAGTCGATAACATATCCTATTCCGGTATTTGACGTTGACGTATGTTCTCTTGTCAACCAGCTTCCATCATATGACATTCCAATACCGACTATATCTTTATCATTCCTTGAGCCCTACGCCTCAATGACATCTTTACGAATATAAAGCAACGGCTGATTTGACCCAACAAGATGTCCAATCAGAACTTTTGGCTCATAATGTCTTTTATAAGTTTTACTAAACATTATATTTCAATTCATATGCATGCAGAATTTTTCCAACGATGAGTAGCCAAGTCACAAACTTAACATACCTTGCACTAATCTCATATTTACATCAAATGGAACATTAAAAAATTGATGCTTGCTAACATTTGATATTTGATGTAATATAGCATCAATTAATTGTTATGAACATGTTTCACTCTAGGTTTGGTCACAATTAACACATACAACATTCACTTTATATGCAAATCTATTTCTTTGACCATAGCAAAGTTTTAAAGATGCAATATGACAAATATTGCTTAAATTATCTGTAAACAAACATTCAGTATCCACTATAATGTAATTTGAAACATACTTTTATCTGCAGCACTCGTATTCAAAACATTTGTTTTCTGAAGTTTTGTAGTTATTTAGAATTGTCATTTTTAGCAGTACTCCATCTCTTAGAAATGTTGCTTCTCTTCTCAAGCTATGAAAGTTTTGTCCATGGAATTTTCTCAACAGAAGAAACTTAACTTAAACAATTTAAAAAAGCTTTTAAATTATAAAAATTATATGCAGAATAAATATTGGTCTTGAGAAATACCTTTTCTTATCAATTTTGGCTAAGTAACTATAAGCACATCAAGAACTCAAAATATAAACAAACATAAATGATTTTAGTAGTGAAAGTTAAAGTTAATATCTACTTCTCTGCAAGTATCGATATTATTTAAAAAATATCAGTAATTAATTCAATTTAAGAATGGAAAAATGCTTTAAAATGAAACCGAAACTAACCACGCCCCCCTCAGCTGTCAAAAATAGTGACTGACAATGCTCAGAAAACTTCAAATATCTTAAAAACTAATTGGTTAATAGATCTAAAATTTGGGGCCAAGATTCCCAAATGTATGGGCTACAGGAAAATGCAAAAAAATTTTTTTCGATAAATTTGTCATTTTTAGGGTACTGTGTAGCCTTAATAAATAAAAAAAATATTTAAAAAAAATGAAAAATATATGTACTCCATGAAAGCAAAACAATTTCGCATCAAATTCTTTTTGACTTGACATAATATGGAAAAAGAGCCAGAGTTAAGCGCTTCTCGGTTTTGTTCAGGAATAGGTGGCGCTGCGTGAGTTATAAGATGACGCAGATTCGTGGGGCCAACTATCGAATAATTGAAGAACTAGTTTTAAAATATCACTGAAAATTCAGTTAATAAATTGATAGTTTGCTGAAAAATCCTACATATACACACAAATTATGTATGCATGCATATATATATATATATATATATATATATATATATATATATATATATAATTTTAAATATCACACCTATTTAGTTATTTTATAGAGGAAAAGTCTAGAGTAAAATAGAGGGGCAAACATTTTCTATTCTTTTAAGAAACTGCAGTGAATAATTATTTTGAAGCATCATTAAAATCCTTTATCCAAAATCCTTTTGAATCAAATATCTCTACAACACAAAATAATTTATAAACAAATATTTAAATGGTACAGATAATCGTATTTCAATTAATTGTAAAACAAAATATGTTCACACGCCTAATAGTGTCTTGTATAATTCAATTTAGATTCTTTACGATATCAAGCATTTTGATTCTGGTATGCTCAGAAGAACCGGGAAAATATATTAAATCTCAAAGTACCACATAAATTATTTCAAATTATTATTTGCTTTGTGTAGATTATTTAAGTATTCAATAAATTGAATCAATTCATTGAATTAAATTTACAACCTAAAGTTTTGAAAATGATTGACTGTATACATAAAACACTTGAATCTGTTTTTAATAAATTACATGATTATCATTTAGATTACTAAATTTGTACCATTATACTTAATTTATTTACTAGCGAGAAAGTATCATTTTGTCAATTCTTTAAACTTATTAAATATAGAATATATGTAAATTAGATTTTTGAATTCTCTTAAAAATCTGTGTGTTATCGATTTCAATATGTAAAGGTTACATTATTCTTGTAAAATAGTTATTCCAAAATTGGATTAGATTAAAAGCTACAAGAGAGCTGTAGGATATGGATATCGTATTTATGAATTACTGTTCAGTAACAACATGGCGCTGAAATGAACATAATTTTCTTAATTTCCGAATTCCACTGCTTTAGGAATTTGAGGTTCAATTTTATTTTATGTGAAGCATACTCCACTGTTCGATCAATAGAATTTTTGATGTAATCATGACTTTATTACTACTAAAATTGGCCACCATAGCCAAGGGTCATGATCGTAAACTCATGACCAGTGTTGTTTTCTTCAAATCATGGGTTCTAATTTGGATTTATCTGAAGATATGCTATTAAGAGGGTTGCTGCACTTGAAAACTGAGCAGGAGCCATGTCCTAGCACTGGCGTGGTGTAGAAGTTAGGCGAGTGGAATTCCAGTTGAAGTGTATTCCTCTTCACTTGACCGAGGTCCAAAAATAATGAGGTCCATCCCCAATAGACCTCGTGTTGCTTCTGGGGATGGATGGGCGAGGTTAATAAAAACCAAACCAAAACGAATAACCATTTGGCCTCCTAAATTAAAATGATGCCCTCCATAGTCATTAAAATTCTTAGATGTAGCAAATGCTAAACAACAAATTTATTTCTTCCTTGAATTATGCAAGAAACGTAGTTAATGAAGAAAATGGATTGACGAAAAAAAAAAAAAAAAAACCTCTACAATTTTATTTAAAATAAGTGATGCATTCCCCTTATACTCATCAGCATTTTTCCAGAGCTTATCAATTACAAGCGCAAAATACAGATAATTTCAGAGTAAAAAAAAAAAGGCTTTGTACTTCAAGGAAATGTTTTTTGAAAGGCAGCAATATGTGCGTAATATTAAAACGATAATGCTAACGAGTTATTATGGCCAAGTATCACAAAAGTTGATCATTGATATCCACAATAACAAGATCTGGAATTTTTCTTGCAGATTCAAAAATATAATTCAGAGTAAAGTATTAATTGAGGAGAATTTATTGTTAAAAAGATAAAAATAAATCAAGTGCTATTAAATGAATTACTGTTATACACACTGAAAATACGAATGTAATTACACACATTTCATGGAAGAGGAAAATTAAATTATCACTTATCGAGGCAAATTTGAAATATTCTAACTAAGACGATTGGCAGAAAATAATTTATCAAATTGAGAGAACTTAATTAAACTTCATATTTACATTGTGTTTTGTAATCACGTTTTCCGAGATTTTCAAATGTTTGATATTATTTTTAATGCCAAAAAGACATTTAAAAGCTTAAATAACATACTTTTAGAAAATCAGCAAATAGTTTCAGTTTTATCGAAAGTATGATTATTTAATAAACGAATGTGAAAAACAAAAACAAATTACCATTTACTTTAATCAAACTATTTCTGTATAACTAACTCTGCTTCTAACGTCTCGGCACCGGTAAACACATCGTCAATATACATATCTTTAAATACAACTGAAGCTCCTAATGGAAGATGCTCTGATTCATCCAAAGCTAATTGCTTTAGTGGTCGACTTGCCAAATACGGCGCTCTCGTTGTTTTTTTTTTTTTTTTTTTTTTTTTTTTTTCACATTTGCAACGAACGCAAAAATGTGCTTTCTAAAGCGAATCATAATAGGAAAAATATTGTCTTGAGAAAATCCTCCATTGTACTGCAGAGTTTAAAAAATGTCCGTTGGTAATTAGAATCGAAGTATTAAAAACGACTCTTAATTTACTAGTACTTTTATCGGGACGATACACACCGAAATGAGGTATGAAGTATATACCGCATTCATTAAGATCATTAACTTCTCTCGTGTGACCTAATTGCTTATATTCTCTAAAGAAATTCTCCATACAGTTTCAAATAGTTAAGCTCTTGCTTAAATATATTCCACAACCAGTTCCATATTTTAAGACCAATATCTCTAGATCGGCCTAAGCAAATTGGATAATGTTTAAATGGTATATAAACTGTATATTTGCTAGTACTCTTTCTAATGTGACTTTTTTAAAAAAATTCCTCACAAATTATTGTATCTTTATTTTTTACTGTCTCGGAATCCCTATTTTCGATTTCCCAAAATTTTCTCATCGTCTTTTCCAATTCAATATTAACTTTAATCAATCCGTAATAAGGCTTACTCTGGTTAGAAACTGGTATACTCTCACTCTCAATGAAGCCAAACACTGTATTGTGAAGAATTAATTTTGTATTCAAAAGCTAGATTTGTCCCGGTAAAAGAACTTCATAAGAAATTTCAGCTCCGTGCAATAAATCAATATTGCCTGGAATATAAACATTCTCATCAGTCAATTTTTCTCAACTTAAATTATCTATCAAACAATCAAAACGAGAACCCCGCCAGAAATGTATGACCGTTTTATTGACGAATGGACACATTTCAAAAAACCGGATTAAATTGCCTCAAAATTAGATGATTATGAAAATATCAGAGTAAGTAATAAAATATCAGAAGACAGAGAGAAATTCCAAAGAGAGCATTCAGCATATATTAAACGACCACCATGGGTACAACAGAAAATTTTACGGAAATATATTCCATCTCATTCAAGAGGAAATACCAGAACTCCGAAGGAGGAAGAAATAAAAAACATCAACGAAATAATATTATAATTGAGGATAAAATTTTTATATTACTGGCAAAGAACTTTCCCAAAAGATTCAAAGCGACGGGAATGAATGGTTATATCAATAAACACACGTAAGATGATCAGGTAATAACGGCTGAAATTGGAACTGTGTTCCTATTAGAAAGCAGAAGTAAGGAAAAATTAAATGAATCAAAATAAGTTATGAATGATCTCCAATATGTTGCAATCGTTGTCAATGAAAAAAAGTTCCTTTTTCCATCGAGGCAGAAACATTCTATCCACCTATACTAACCACTTATCTATAGCAAATACCTCCCCTTCTTCCAGCAGTATTGAATTTGGCAAGGAGTTTATTTTGAGGAACACTTTTTTCCCCTTCTTACCTACAATGAGAATATCCTTTTCTCCTGTATCATCCTTTAAGAATTTCTCGCTGATTTCAGTTAATTTTTGTCCTTCTAAATATGTCAGTTCTTCTAGATATTGCTGCTGTTCATCTTTTCCGTACTTTTCATTTTCTTTCTGTATTTTCCTTTGCACTTTTTCTTTCATTCATAATTGTTCTGGAAAATTGGCTAATCTCCTCAAATCTTCCTTTCCCTTCATGTTATCGTTTTCTTTTCTCATTATTCCTTTTCATTTAAGGTACATGTTTCATTCCACAATTTTTCTAATGGATTTAACAGATTAGCGTTTTCATCTTTTTTGCTTTTAAGTTGCATCGCTAGTGCTTATAATGCTTATTTTTCTCTGTTAATATTTCCGTATGGCCTGCGTTAGTTTCTTATTTTGTTCCTGAATACTACTCCTGATCTTTAGTTTAGATTCATGCTTTTCCTGCTGAGACTGAGAAATCGTTTTTCCTCAATAATTTTCAGTACTTCGTTTTTCATCAATAATTTTCAATACTCCGTTTTTCATCAATAATTCAATAATTTTCCTCCCTTTCTTCAATAATGACATCTTGTTGCCTTAAAACTGGAGATAGCTTTTTATTTTTTTTCTTGTACTTTGGATAATTTTTCAATTTTTCTTATTTTCTTCCTTAATTTTGATAAGTTCACTTGAAGTAGTTTCAACTGTTTTCGATTCAATACATGACGTCACTTCAAGGCACTTTAAGTATATAAACAGGTAATCTCTTCACATATCCAATGAGGTAATTCTTCCCCGATCCTTACGTAAGCAATATGTGGTAGGTCTAGAAACGGACATCCTACCAATAAGTCAACTGGTTGAGTTGAGCCTGGGACGCCTGAAACACGAATATATTTCCAAAACTTCTTCGATCTAAAGATCTACCATTGGCACATTTAAACTTTAAGTGACTGGGCTTAGCTGGTTACCAAATTAATAGAGATCCTTTTCACAAGATAAAATGTCCAGTCCTAAGTTGTGTGCTACTGATTCTTTAAATAAACAAATTGAAGATCCGGTATCCAGTAAAGCACTGATTCTATGCTCATTTATGAATACAGGCTTCTTGTACATATTAGATATAGGTGATTCTTGTTCACGAACATTAAAAGTAATAATTCCAGTTTTCATTCCCCATGCAGTATTTTTGAACTGTCCTTTTTTTCCACATAATATGTACGAGAAGGGACAATCTCATGCGACATGACAGTTTTTATTACAGGAAAAACATTCCGGTCCTCCCCTGAACTTTCGTCTTAAATTCATAACACTTCTTTCTTCGTCTCTTTGCTTTTCCCTTTCTTTTTGCCAATGCTTATGCCTTTCTTTCATTTCTTTTTGCCATTGCATATCCCTTTCTTCTCTTTGTTTTCTTTCAATCCTGTTTTTAATAATCCTTTCGAGACATCCTTCCGCGAATTCATCATTAATTATACTTGCTAATACTTATTCATTTTCTGTTTCAAGAGGAGTATTTATATAAAATTCTTCGGCTAATTCCATGTGATCACATTTCAATCTTTCAAGAGGAATGACATACAAGACGCTATTTTATTACACTTTGTTAATCAAAACAAATAATTTCCGTAACAAATAACTTCTAATCGCATAAGGGGGAACGAAAAATATTTTCTTTCTTTTTCAATTTCACAGTCCATACTTGCGTAAATCTCACAATGCATACTTTTGTTCTTCCACAGTCCTGGTAGGTTAATACTCAACAAAGCATATTTTTTTTGCACTGTTCTTTTGGGTTAATGTCTGGGTTGACTGCAGGCTCTGATGACAGAATTTTTTTTAATTCACAGTACTGGTGGGTTAATAGCAGGTTAATTATGCCACTTCTGTTTTTTTAAATTCCTTTACTTACTTATTATTCTCTAACTTTTATACTTTTTGTAGAATATATTTATCGCTTTACCGCTACACTGCTTTTTTCCTTCACTTTTCGTATATAACTTAGTCTTTCTTACAATACCTTTACTGCTTTTTGCTAATTTTCATTCCTTACTTTACTTAATAATAACTTTTTAACTAACAATACCTTGATTATTATTTCCTTTCCTGACTTTAACTTACTTAGCTGTTAACTTAGTTACTTTCACCTATCCTTAAATTTAACATGAGCAAGCACACTATTAATAACAATAACAGTTCCTTCAATAATAGTTCATTTCGCGTTAAATTGGTGATCAGTGCATATTATCTTTAACACTCAATCCCCGAGCATCAACTCGATTGTTTACATGCTTCGCTCGGAAACTCGTTCTGCTCTGCTCTGAGGGGATTGCGTAAATGACATCTTATACCTCACTCATTTACAAAAAAAAAAAAAAACGCCTTTTACAGGCGGGCTTTAAGTACGGGAGATAATATATATATAAACAAATACAGTAAGATATTTTTTCACTTTATCTTACATATGACCAACACACTTGCCCATTAAATCTTAAGGAACAATAAAAGAATTTGAAAATTAAGATATAATTACCTTTTGCTGTTTATATGGAATGAAGATTCAGTTATATTATTTTCTGCAGATGTAGTATTTTCTGCTGATACAGGAAAATAAGTAAAAGGCACGGATGTAAAACTTTAACAAGTTTATCTCACTCATTCTTCGAAAAGGGATAATTTTTTCAGGGTCATTCTACTACCTTCTTTTCATTCGTCATTAAACATGTCTCGAAACTCGAACTTGCTTTTAATCACTTGTTGAGTTTGAATCTTTGCTTAAGCGTATATCTCATGAAAACTTAAAGGAGTGGTTTGCCGGCAATGTATTTTTTTGTGTCTCGCGCTTTTCTCCTCGCCTGTGATTGGAAACGCATTTCACTCATGCGAGTAGGGTCTTCTTACACATAAATTAAGTTTGGTTTTCATTTTTCAGACTGTGTTCCTACCAGCCATTCATTGTGAATAGCCCTCTGGCGGAGAAATGTAAAACCAGCCAGTGTCCGTTGTGCTGCGAGTGGGGGAGGAGCGACTGACGTTATGCGAATGTGTTGAGAAATAAAAATGTAAAAACAGACATATGGAATTTATTTGTGAAAGAAAGAAACAAGCGGTCCGCCAAGAAAGTGTGCGAATGTGTGAACATCTGGTCTACGTCTTGCTTGAGTGGATTATGCAAATGTGGATTTGTGTTTTTAGTGAGAATTTTGACCTCGGATTAAAAACGGCGGTATAAGTCTCGGCAGATATAGTGGCTGTAAAACGTATGATTATGGAGTCTAGTGCCTAGCCCATTCTCTCTCAAAATAATAGTGTGGGTAAGTTAATATATATATTCTTTCCATTATGTTTTTGTCTAGCTTAAAAAAAGGACGAGTTAAACTTGGCACGACGAGCCAAGTTCGACGACTAAAGACGAGCACCCAACTTGGTTCGAAGACCATTTTTTTAAAAAATGCTTTTCAGTATTTTAGAGTCAAATGATAGAAATAGACTAAAAAAGCAATAAATTTACATTTATATACATATACAATCTCTAGTTTTTGAAAAAATATGTTTTTTTAATAAAAATTCAGCAAAATTTACAACGTTAAGAAAAACAGCATAACTAAATAAATAATATTCATAATGGATTTTTATTTCATACATATACTTCTTACTTCCTGTAAAGTGTAACTGACCGCAGAATAACAATTATTTTTAAAAATAAATATTTTACAAGGATTCGAAGTTGATGTTTATGATTTTTTATCAAAATTTCCATATGTTTTGGACCGAAAAAGACTGTAAAATATGTCTAAATGTAACTATCTCAAAACCTGCGGTCTATTACACTCCTAAGGACTTATTAAATATGTGTACCAAATTTTATTGAATTTAGTTCCAATGCTTTGGAGATATCTCGTTTTTCGTGCATGACTTTTGGTGAAAAATTCATTCTTTAAGAAATACATTTAAAAAATATATTCATATGTTATTTGAGGGGACATAGTACCTTACGAAATCAAAAGTAGAACATTTTGACAAACTTTTTTCGATTCTTCATAAAACAACAAATTTTGCTCATTTCAGTATGAAACTTTGCCAGTTTGTGTAATAAAGTGCATAGTTTAAAATATTGGGTCAAGTTTTGCTATTAAATTAATACATTTTCTTTTACAACATGAAATATGCGTGCAAAAATTTGAAAAATAAATTAGCTTACCTTACGTTACCCACAAGATAACTTTTGAAAGATGTACAGTAGAACCATAATTCTTATACCAAATTAAAGCTAAATAATGACCTTATTCTGTAAACTTCAAACTTTAAATTTACGTTACATTAAAAAAATTAGAAAATTAAGAAAGTTATCAAGTTTGTATTTAGTAACTTTTTTTTCATGTATCATGTTATAAAATAAAATCTAATCGTCCTATTAACAAAATTGAGGTTCACAGAATAAAGATTTACAAGTACAACACTCATGTAAAATTTGAAAGTTCTGCATGCAAAAGATTTTTTTTTAAATCCTGTGGGAAAGTATGAAAATAGCAAACTGAGAAAAAGAGGTTTGTTTACATTGCATTACATAGAACAAGCCGCTATAGACATTTACATTTTTTGTTGCATAGGGCGTAATAATTGTCGGATTTTGACGCGGTTTGTTTTAAAATGCTCCTAACATTTAGTATTATTTTTTAAAATCAAATTTGAAAAATCGAAGTTTTGAAAGTGCAAAGGTACTAAGTCCCCTTAAAGTTAATATTACAGAAATAACTTAAATTTCTCCAGTTTTATTTGTTATACTTTCCTAATCTACAGTATTGATGCTTCTTTTTTTTTTCTAATGGACCTAAGCCCTCTTGTGGAAGTTTTTGTTAATGGTAGTGAGAGCCTTTTGAATTCTTCGAAACACATCTGACATGGATTACAGACTAAATTTAAAAAATTGGCAATCAGGAAAGTTTTATAATGACAAACAATAGAAACAGACTTATAATATCACAAACATTTTTATGTATATAAATATATACATATATTATCTCTAGGTTTTGAAAAAAAAATGCCTTTTATGAAATTTTAGCAAAATTTTCAATATCAAGAAAAACAGCATA
>BMAW01002650.1:0-37299 GCA_019974015.1 Nephila pilipes | reverse complement strand
ATATCAAAAAGCTGTAAATTGGAGATAAATTTTCATCTTCCTGTTGTTCTGCCTTGCACCCTATTTTCTTCATTATCGTTAATTTGTGTTAATCTAAAGTAAAATCTTATCTTTTTTATTGTTCCTATTAAATGGATTTAAGTTCTTGATACTAATATCAGTTCTTATATAATAAAGATCTTAATATGAAACTGATAACTCTCAAGTTGAGATTAAATTCCGTACTATTTATTTGATTTCCATTCTTCCTGACAATATTCTTACGATTGTCAACAGGTACGATTGTAAGCGCGTATACATTTCTTTCTTTTTCTGCGCAATTACTTTATCCATGAAATATGATACTTAACTTATTCAATATCGAGCATCTTCAAATGCGATTTGAAGAGGTAATAAGCGGCACAACCATATAACTGTATTTAAATGATCCAAATAAGTACCTGCTAATGACCCATGTTAATTTGGCATTTTACAACATCAACATGTACTGTCATATTATATACTAGCTGAAACCCGTCCGCTTCGCTGGACGGAAGATAATATAATATTTTGGAACCTATACGTAAAATATCAAGAAAATTTTCATTTTTTAAAACGTTAATGATAATCTAAATTTAAAATTTTAAGAAATTGATTGTCTGTAATAATGGTTATCCACGACTTTCAAATATGTGAGAAAAATATAAAAATTTAGTAAAAAGTCATCCCACATATATATAATATGGATACAATTCCTTCCACCGTATACATGTTACACCGAGTATTGCCAAAGATGCATCCTTTTGTCAGAAGATTCATCATGTGCTTAACTTTCAAATGAAATACCCTCGCAATGGCATCTTGTCTACCATAAGATTTTCGTCCCTGCCTCAAGACATTTTGATTTCTGACCATTTAGGATTGCAAGTGACTGCAATCCTGAAAAAAAGTCGTGCAAGTCGGGACGTCCAAAATGTCTTACGTATGTCATAGCCTCTTCAGTTCGTTCATGCATGTAGCGAGGTCCTCCAGTAAACGAAGATAGTCTTGCGTGTGCGCTACTCCGTAAGATGTCGCAATTTTAGTATTTTTCAAAATCCCGCTAAGTTTTGGAGCTAAACTACACTTTCAACAACCTTGGGATTCCAAACTCATTTACTTCTATCGCTAAATATTTACGATTCCTATTTTCGACATGCTTCAGTCTTTAAAGACACTTCAACAAAGAAACAAATAGAAACTCTTGATCTCACAAAGAAATGGCGAAAAAGAAATATTGTATGTTATTCTAAAAATATCGTCTCCTATTTATTATAAATCGTGTGTCGTTTAAAACAAATAACAATCAAGAATACAGAACATGTGACATATGCAAATTTCTTTTCAAATTATTTACATCAGGGTAACCATAACCTAAATCACTGTCGCTCCCAAGAGTCGCCAAAGGGACACCCTATACCAGATTTCAACCCTGACAATCAATTTCAGGCGATCAGTTTTCTTAAATTTAATCAGCAGAGAATGGGAGTTTATTATTATTATTTTATTAACGTCACACTAGAAGCAACACGAAGGCTATTGGCGACGGACTTCGTAATTTTGAACTTCGATCAAGTGACGAGGACGACACCTGAGCTGGCACTTCCACACCACGCCAACTGGAGTACTTTGGGCCCCGGCAGATTTAACGTGCATTAGCTCCGGCTACACAGTGGGTCTTTGGCGGCCAAGGATCGAACCCACGTTCGAACGAAAACCGCCGGTCACGAATCCGAATCCATGACCACTAGGCTACCGCGGTCACACGGAGAATAGTAATCGAATCACATACCAAAACTAATTCTTATCCTCTTTTGCTGCGTTCTGATAGCTGCAAGGGTATAAATATTTATACCACTGATGTGCATGCAACTCTGCATTTGCATATCTGAACATTTAAAAATGGGTTCTTCAAACGGACCGCCTCATGACAAGGTGAGAATTTTGCAAACGGGTCGAGAAGGACCGCCACAAGATTTCCCCGAATAACCATTCTATAGTACTTTTTAAATATTTCAGGAACTCGGACATTGCAGTTACAAATATAACGAGTGTATGTTTTTCACTTCGTCTTGACTTTTCTTTTGCGATGTGCTATTTTGTTTCCTAACTCGGACCGAAAAAGCACACAGAAAAACAGAATATGCGGATAAAGCTTTTCAGTCTGAGGCATCTTACTTTTGCATATTTTGACTCTTATTTCATAATACTTGACACCATGCTGAATCGGATAATGTCAGCGATTTGTAATATGTGGGCAGTACAAAAATAAACCGCGTTAGGATTCACAAATGGGATATTTGGGATGAAAAATAGAAACGGCGTTAATCCATTGTAGTATTGCCTTTTAGTTGCATTTCTATTTCACAAGAAGTTCATGAATATGCACCTCAAAAAATCGTCGCTATAACTTTACTGGTCAATGAGACCATCTTCGTCTTCTTTGGGTCAGTTTCACCGGAAGCAACCCATTGTCTTGATTGTTGCTTATCCGATGTGTAATGATGAATTCAGGTCTCATCGACCGTTTCAACTCGATGTGGCAGCAATCGAATTTTGAGTTGGCAGCATCTAACCTTTGCATCTGTGTCACATTTGTGTTGGTGCAGTTTAACAGATGGCAGAATAGGACGGTAACACTAACTTGCCTTCAGAATGCAGTTTGTGATCCATAACGAGTACGTAAACGCTCGAGTCCACATGATCGCGGAATCGAAGCTAACGTTGGTTTCGTCGAGTCGTGGGTTTGAGACCAGATACTTCTGAAAACCCACCGTGTGGTGGGGATGATGCTCGTTAAATCTGATTGAGGTCCGAATCCTTTCATTGGTGTGGAAATTAGGAGACGGGGATGCCAGCTCAGTTGTCGTCCTCGTCACTTGACAGCATAACTTTACCGGTACGAGGTCCATCGCTAATAGTTTTCGTGTTGCTCTCTAGTACGGCGTAAATAAACAATCTTCATCATAAACAACAACGGGTGATTATTATAATTTCAGAAATAATTTAGGAAACTTCAAGTTTCAATCAGTGAAAATAAAATAAAAAAAAGCATGTATTACTAAAATAATTAGCAATAACGTAAAAATAAAATAAGTGGAAATAAAAACACGAATATAAGAATAATTTATCACCGAAATAATTCATTTATGATAAACAATTAACTCATCAGAGAAGGTATTTGTTAAGCGGCTTTTTATTTGAATTCCTCGGAACACAACTTGTGAATCTCCATGAATTGAATTGGTTATTTCATACTTTTTTCTATGACATCAAATAATTTTTAAGCTCCTTTTAAATCATGCTGTTTTTTTTAAAAATTACAGGCTCTGTTGCAAATACAAAATGTACAGACTATTTCTTAATTTGGATATTAAACTATTAAAGTGATCCATTTGCGACAGGAAATATTTCGCTTCCATGACTAAAAATAACACTCCACAACAGAATTTCAAATATTTAACAGGACAATAACGAGCAGACAAAACAAAACTCGTGGACGCGCATTTTGAATCAAAGCACATCAGTTCCTATTAGGTTGTTATTTTTAGTCGCTGGTGTTACTCAATCGATAGTGTTATGTGTGATGTAATTTTAACGTCTGATAGTCAGTTTCATTTTTCATTTAATCAGTGGTTTATTGCTAGTAGTTATTTTCTTTGATTTATTTCAAGCAGCGTCATCTGTTACACATTGTTTTAAGCAACCACTGATCGATATTTTACCAGTTATTTATACTATATATATATATATATATATATAATATATATATGCATATATTATATTATATTTAAATATAATATATATATATATATATATATATATATATATATACATGCTTTATTATTATTATAACAATCTAAGAACATCCAACAATAAATCAATACTATTAATAGCAAAAAAAAAAAAAATTAAATATTTAAAGAAATCATTAAAAACGAATTAAAACTTATACAACTTAGATAAAAAAATTTAAATAATTAATTACAATTAAAAAAAAATCAAAACAACGTGTGTGAATGAATGTAAAGTTTATTATGGCTAAGCTGCGCCAAACGAGATTCAACTGTGGTCTAGACGTGAAGAAATTGAAGAAAAGACAAAAATTGGTTGACAAGAAGGAGAGTCGAAGATAGAGAAAGATCCCTAGGGTACCTCGGGGTCGCGTCACCCGTGTTTACCAAAGACAGTAAACCCCATGGCAAAGAAAAAGATCACTAGAGTGCCTCGGGGTCATGATGCCCGTACTTACCTAAAGAAAGCAAGTCCTTAAAGTCCCCTGATATAATCCTCAGGGTCAGGGTGCCCGGCTATACCCCCAGACGCTGTGTACCCATTTCAGTCATCTCTTACGACATGCCTGAGCTACAGTGGGACTATTCTGTCATTCCTGGTCATCACACGGGTTTTTAGAAGAATGGAAATAATATAATTAATATTGTTCTATACTTTGGAAGGGAATAATGCGTATTTACACCAGTAATTGTAGATCTAATCATCACAATTTATTGAACTACATAGTGACAAATTGGATAACGAACCAAAAATTATCAAATTCAGAAAATCAACTACAGATAAATGAAGGTAAACGTAGTAATCATCTTTAACTTAACTAAGAACAATCAAATTACACAAATTAAGCACCTCGAATCTTGTAAAACCAATTAATAATCTAAATAAAAAGAGAAACGTTAAATAAACCAAAAAATTGTAAAGGAAAGTAAGCAATCTAAAACGTAATATAAATTAAATCCAATGGCACGTCATCATAAAAAAAAATGTTGAAACTTTTTAAAGACTACCAAAACAATTGGAAAAAGAAATTAATTATTTAATCCTATAAAAACACTTTAAAAAATTACAAAAAATAATACAAGCTTTACTGTTAGAAAACGTTTAAAAACATGTAAAACACTTTACGAATTACATATGTATTCTCTTACCTATTCTACTCCATGAAAGAATTCACCATCAAAGTAAATAATGATTGAACGATTTAAATCAATTAAAAAAATATTTGCTTTAAATTACTAAACAGAAAAATTATAAAAAAGATATTGAAAAATTAATATTTAACAAGTTAAAAAATATCAAACATTACTTAACAAATAATATCAAACTTACCACGTGAAGCAAAACAATATATTATCTTTGCCAAAATGGCATCACTAAACTCTAGAAAGAATCAGACGAATGTCAAAGGCCAGTACAACTTACATGGAATATTGAAATTAAAAATTACAACTAAACACACTTATCAACAGGGAAGAAAATTGTTAAAATAAAAATAAATGATTTCAAGAAAATAAGTTCAGAAAGAAAATGTTTTTTAGTAAATTGGCGCTGTTTTCTTCTGTCGGTGGTTGGAAAGTAAGCTTTAGAAGAAAAAAATTATAAAAAATAAACGTAAATTTTTGTTTTTTAGCTACAATATTCTTACGACGCCTTCGAAATATCAGAGAAACTAAAAAAAAAAAAAAAAAATAATGGCTGTGGTAGCCTAGTGGTAATGACCGCGGAATCGAGGCTGGTTGTTTTTGACGAGCCGTGGGTTCCAGGCTTGGTTCCGATAAAGACCCTGTTGTCGGAACTGATGCACATGAAGTATGTGCCTAAATTCCTCTCGTTGGAGTGGTGTGGAAGTTAGGAGAAGGGGTATGCAAGCTCAGATGTTGTCCTCGTCACTTGACTGAGGTTCAAAGTTCGAGGTCCGTCGCCAATAGCCCTCGTGTTGCTTCTAGTACGACGTTAATAGAGCCAAACATTAAGAAAATTTTAGAGCGTGGTGTGCGTGGATTTCCATAACGGATAGAATGAAAAGCAAACATTAAAATTTATGTATTAGAATATAGCTACTCGGCATCATTTTTTATACACGAAATCATTTTGGTTTTAAGGACAATTCAATGTTTCTTCTGATTACAATTCGTGCGCTGAACGTGATTTTTTTTTTTTAAAAAAAGAGAAATTGATTTTGCCGTAGTGCACTGAATTCTCATTTAAAGAAATTGGTTAGAGATCCTTTTCTGAAATTAATGCACTCGTAATTTTTTCGGCTAATTTTCTTTTATTTTTAAAGCATAATTTTTTTTATTTTGTGCGGGTCTTTCTATTACTCCTGTTCCGTATTTGCTCTCCATATGTTTATTAGTAACTTCTGTCTTCCATATCTTTATGAAACATTTATATTTTCAATATAATGTATCTTTAAAGAATATTGGCGAACCAGACATGTGCTTCGATATTGCTAAATTTGTATATATATATATATGCATGTAGAAATAGTTATCATAAACTAAGGGAAAATCACAAAAATGAGGATAACTCAAAAAGTTATGCATATAATGTAATGAAACGTATGCACATTATACAACTCATAGAAAGATATAAAATAGCATAATAAGAAATCACCAGACAATTATTGAAATCAGCATATGTATACAATAAACAAATCGGATGTATCAGTTTGGTATACGAAAAGTACTTTTAATATGGGGTATGATCCCCCCGAGAACCAACACAGCATATTCAGTAATAAGTGATGCTCTCAATTATGCGGTCTATTAATTCTGTTGGAAACAATTGCTCGTCCAAGGCAGTTGAAAAAGTGGCTAGGGTCCCAGGATAGGTATTGAGAGCGTCTCAAACATTCTGGATAGTGTTTAGATCCGGTGATCGAGCTGGCCATTGCATGCGCTGAACTGTTTCGTGCTCGAGATAAGGATCCGCGATGCGAGCCCTGTGTGATCTCGCATTATCATCCTGTAGCTCGAAAGCACCATCTATTGTACTGGCATAAGGGCGCACATAAGCATCCTGGATGTCATCTCTATTGGTGTGAGCATTCACATTTCCACGGGAAAAAACATGGAGGTCTGTGAGTCCACACAAAGAGAAACCACCCCAAACACAGACACTGCCTGGTTCGTATGTATCTCTTTCAAGGATGTGTGATGGATGAAAACGAATTCCTAAATGAAAATACACCTACTATCTCTCTGGAGGCTGGACTCATCCGCAAAAAGAACAGCCCTCCATAGATCACGCGTATAGTGGACATGTTGGCGTGCCCACTGCAAACGTTCTTGCTTTAGCTTGGCGTTATTACTCGGTGATGTTTTAAAATAAATGTTATTCCTGCCACTCTCGCGGCCTCCATTGGAGACGACAACCTTTTATCCATATCTTGAGCCACGAATGACCAGCTGGGGTGTATTCGTCAAGAAAAAAAAGAAAGAAAGTCAATCTTCCGGAAAAATATTTGTATTTTAAAAAAAGTCGGTACCCCAGTCTTTGTAAGCAAATATCAAAACTAAAAAGGAAATCAGCTTAAAAGCTTTTAAAGAAACTTGACCAACTTGTTCGTAAAAGCTCTCAAAACACCGCTTACTTCAAAAAAATTTCATAGTACAATTCTTTTTTTTTTTTTTTTTTAAATTAAAATTTCTCCAGAACGAAAGCAATGCCAACTCTCGACAACAAAAAAAAATACAAACTAAAATTGATTGTTAATCCAATCACAGGTTCAGCTTTGTAACTTCATTAGCCATATTTTTTTATTACAAATACGCAAACATATTTAAAACATTTAACTTGAACGAAACAGAACAAAACCAACACACCTTGACAATTTTTCATTTAACACCATTTTACTAATATCTAATAGACTTTCAAACTCTGCACGAGATTTTTTGTTCATTATTTTGGAACAGATTCGATGGTTCTTTCCGTTCTGACCTTGATGTAACAACTGAGAAGGAGCATGGGATATATTTCTAGCACACATGCGCAGAAGAGCTAAAAGACTTCAATATTTCGAACAACGAGGCTTCTGATAATTAAAATAAATATTGTAATCTTTGAATGTAATTTTTAAATAAATTAAAATTTCGCCACCTTGTCTGCTCTTGTCAAACACGTCATTAAAATTTCTGGACATATTCTGCAGAAAGAACAATTTAAGTTTTAGATGTTTAGTATTTATAATAATACAGCTCTTACACAGATCCCGACGCCGACTCGTAGCCGGCGGGTTTCGTGGAGTTGCGGGTTCGAGCCTTGAAGCCAATGGAGACTCGCAGTGCAGCGGGACTGATGCACATTAAATTTGATAGAGGTTCAAAGTTCTCCCTTTAGCATCGTGTGGAAGTTAGGAGGGGGTGCCAGCTCAGGTTCGTCCTCGTTCTTTGACCGAGGTTTAGAGTTACGAGGTCCGTCACCTTGTAGCCCCTCGTGTTGCTTCTAGTGGGACGTTAATAAAACCAATCAATCGATCCCACACAGATTCAATTTTTGGACTTCGTTTGATATCGAATAAATGTACAATGTAATTTTACATGAAGCATTTGTTCCAAACAGTTTGTGATCGAAAATATCATCACTTGTTTGTGTACATAAAAGAAAAACATAAAAGTATACATATTCGAATATTTTATACATGAGTTTGTCAATAAAAGCATTTGAGAGATCATATATTTGATTATAAAGTATCACCATAAATTCTCAAAGGAAAGGAAACCAAAGAAAAAAGTAAATTTCCCACTAAAAATCAAAAAATCGATGTTTATAAATTTTCACAACAGATGGCAGCACGAATAACACAATTCGCTCAAACGAGTTGATTCGTTTTATTTTGCTTTCAGGAGCTTATGTAGAGAGCATATATTAACTCGCACAATCCGTTTCTATTGGAATCAGTTAATTTTTTGCATGCGTGAAATACATTCCATACTATGTCTCCCAAAATGAAAAAGAAAATAAATTTCCCAAATTATGGATTCCTGAATTTGGATTGAATAATTTAACTTTGCGGAATTTTAGTTTTTATTAACCTCGCACTAGAAGCAACACGAGGGCTACTGGCGACGGACCTCGTAATTTTGAACCACGGTCAAGTGACGAGGACGACACCTGAGCTGACACCTCCCTCTCCTAACATCCCCACCAAGCCAACGGGAGGACTTTGGGCCCCGAACAGATTTAACGTGCATCAGCCCCGGCTACACGGCGGGTCATTGGCGGCCAAGAATCGAACCCACGACTGAATGAAAACCGCCAGCTGCGAGTCCACGACCTTGACCACTAGGCTACCGTGGCCCTAACTTTACGGGAAGATGACCTTAATAAAACATACAAAACTAAAGAAATATACAGGTAGCAATTGTACCATGAATTCATTAAAAAAAAAAAAAAAATCTTTCAAATTTATTTTTTCTCAATACTGTTTTTTAAAAGACAGTTGAATATTAAATACTTTTCAAATAAAGCAATGCCTGCTCTTATATAAATAGTAAATAAAGAGATAAGCTTACATTAAAACTCAAAAATATCAATTACATAAAATAATTCATAGTTCACTTTTTACATTTTTACAAGTAATAATATTACTCGTAATTGAATGTCAGTACAAAAGTAAAATGAAGGGTAATTTTTTCATTTTTTCTGCTATGCTCTGAAAAAAGTAGAATTATTCAAGATGAATATTAATTAGTGTAAAGTAAACGTACTTCCGAACCTCAGACTCCACTGAAGATATTCGGATGTATTTTTAAATACTTTTTAAAGTTATAAAAATTCATGGCTACATCAATGATTTCGAGAACCTCTTTATTTTAAAAAAAAAAAAAAAAAAAAAAAAAAGAAAGAAAGAAAATACTTTCTACAAATTCCTGATGCTTTTTTATTTTCACGCGCAAACAGAAAGAATAAAAACAGACGATTCTGCCGTAAAAACAAACAACTAAATAAAATATGAAAATAAGAGCAAACGATAAATTATGAAACTAGACAATAATATTCTGTTTCGGATATTAAAATAAAAGTTGACGAAAAAATATGAAATTAAATGTATCAAAACTATGTGAATGAACCGAAAGCAAATTAAACGCAATTATATAATAATAATGACTTCAATCTTTTGAACCTAACACCATGTATCATTTATTTTATGCCTACTCATTTTGTTGACGCCAGTTATTCAAAACAACAAATGTTAGCACACGTTAAAAACACGCCAACTTCCAAACTTCCTGTTATGAAACTTTATATCTTTAATAAAATATTTAAATATGCATCCGAAAGTCAGGAAAAGAAAGTTAACACGCAGAATTATTCTTTTTTTTTTTTAACTCGTTCGAATGCATTTTAGTACGTGTAACTAAAAATAGTCATCTAAATTTGAAAAGAAAAATAGTGAACTTTCCATGGGATTAACATTAAGCTCGAGAAATTTTAGAGGGCGTGTCGGCGTTATCTTTAATCTTGTAATCGGTAACCCAGTTCCAATTCTTTAATTATAAAACTTGCTGATGGAGACATAACATAATTTCTCATACTCTGGTGATCCATGGAGTGCATTGCGCATGCTTTAACTCGTTCATATATATATATATATATTCTCCTGTCTAATCATGTGCAGGGAGTGAGAAAGTGAGAATCGAGTCCATCTCGGAGAATAACGACAAATAACGCTTTATTCGTAAGTTTTCCGTACAGCACACAGGTAGCACAGCTTGGACAATAACATTACACAATTACACAGTGACGCACACTTTTACGGACAGTCACAGTTATTTCAAGAACGTTAAGCTTCCCAGTTTATTACTCCTCACTGCGGACATCCTCCACCGTAATATTCTGCATTTCCAGGGCAGGATCCGACAATTACCGGCAGATACGCACCGCTTCTCCGCACATTCACTCAGTCCGCTCCACTTCAAATTCTTACAGTTTTCAGTCGATCCCACGATCGATCTCCTCAGCAGAGTCTCCGAAGAGAGACTTCAACAGTTCCGCTAGTTTCAAGTCGAACCTCCAGCAGATTCACTCGGCCACGCTATCCCGATCGGTCTACAAAGCAGACTCCACTGACAAAATGATCCCGCACACAGACCGATTGCTTAGACGGATTGACCCTTTACTGTAGCTTTTGGCATATTTATACTTATTCCGTCTAGGTGTTACGTCATACTGAAAATTCACGAAAAGTCCAAATTTTTTTCTAGTTCGATTTTTCGCTTAGGTTCCAGTGCCTTAAAGTACTTTCCATTTGTCGCTAAAGTCACCGAGTTTCTTGCCAAGTCACCAAATAGTCGCCACATCCGTCGGCATGGTGAAGAGGTCATTGCGTAAATTCTTTTTTGGAAACTGATAACATATTTACAAATCCACCTTTTCCTTAATAACAGAGGTATAATATATATATATATATAGAGAGAGAGAGAGAGAGAGAGAGAGACAGCAGTTCACGACACATGCATTTGTAGTAGAATTAGCATTAAGATTAAAAAATAATCCTCTCCTCTCTCTTTTTCACTTTATGGCAATATTATAATCCCTATTTATTTTATTAAAAAATCACTATATCGTTATCTATTGTTTTAAATGGTGATAGGATGGCCTTGTTTGCATTCATTTTATCCAAATATTTTATTTTCACATAAGCTTTGTGTCGCCATCTGGCGTGTGTTTATGTAAATATAACAAAAATCCACTCTACACGAAAATATTTATTCAGGTAGAAACAAAGCCTCTAGGAAATGAAATAAAACCAAAAATTTAAATAGTTTTGAAAGATTTTTAAGAACATGAGTCATTTAAATTAAGGAATTAATAAGTTGGCCAGGATTTCGTATAAATGAATAAAACTATTATAAGATTATTCGTTTTTACTAACGAAACTCTTTACGTGCATCTTAGTAGCGTTGTTGAAAAATCTTTCGAAAGCCTCAAATAATTATTTCATTACCTCAATTTTAATGTGATCGCTTAGCACTCCTTTTCGTAGTTTCTTCTGAAATCATTTTTTTTTTCAGTCTATTTGTTCTTTATCTTTTGCGAGGAATCATGCAATTAATTTTCATAAATAATTAATTAAAATTATCAGAGTTGAGTATAAATACTCCCTAAATATCAATAAGTTTAAATAAATATTACACACTCTTTCAAAGTAGAGAATGTATTTACGCCAATCGTTACTTGAAGAATAAAAATCACGAAAAAACTAATTTGATATGAAATTTAAGAAATTAATATTAAATTACGATAAGTTTTCCTCTAGCAGCATTCAGTGTCAACTCTACTCTCCCGGTACGGTGAAAAAACATAACCCACATTCTGAAGACGAGAATAAAACATAGAATCAATATATTTCGATTGATGGCATTGTTCGGGGAGAAATGCCAATTAGTGCTATAAATGGAACAGTAAATCTTCATATTTCCAAGCAAGAACCGGGCCAAAGGGATATTCAAAGCATAATAATATAGAAAGCAAAATAAAGACTGTGCTTTCGTTGATAATTACACAAGTATATTTTTGTTGAACTATTACTTTTATATAAGTTTCTTTGTTAAATATTTTCTTATCAAAATTAATATTTCTACATTCGACTCTCCCGTAGCTGAAGGGCTACATTGACGCCTTTCCTTCGTGCTCAGAGAAGATATTAAAAGCAAATGCTCGTGCTGGACTATCTATCGGATGTAAAGTAAAACAAGTGCTTTCATACTACTACCCTGGTTACAATGTGATTAACTTTCACAAGTTTTTCGCATTTTATAACCACCGTGTAACCGGGGCTGATGCATGTTAAATCTGTCGGGGCCTAAAGTTCTCCCGTAGGCTTGGTGTGGAAGTTAGGAGAGGAGGTGCCAGTTCAGAGGTCGTCCTCGTCACTTCACCGAGGTTCAAAATTACGATTTCCGTCGTCAACTGTCTTCGTGTTGCTTCTAGTGCGACGTTAATCAAACCAAACCAACAAATTTCATTTTATAATAGTTTTACTCTCATATATCGCTTTTTCTACCAGACCGACTTAGATTTCCTCCATTATTTTCATAATTACTAGTAATACTTAATTATTGAGCATCTATGTAGATTCATGTTGTATACGTTTCTTTAATACTTGTGGAACCAAAAAAAAAAAAAAAAATGTAGAATCTGTTAAAGCATTTTCTATTGTTTTGTTCACGTGTCTTATATGCTTATTTTTTTAAAAAAAATTGCTGACAATTGGATCGCGTATTTAATTTATGTGCTTTATAATTCTTTTGAACGTGAAATGTTATTCATGTGTCACTTTTACGCAATATTTGTTACAAAATTTAATTTTCTTTACTTTATTTGTGTTCAGAATACAATTTATTTGCGTACACATAAAATAAGAATCGAATAAAATGTCTTATGAATTTTTATTTTGTGTACATGACTTGAAAAATTCCCCTTAGTTTATTGGTTCGGTTTGAAAATCTTACCGAATTTTCGGCAACAGAAAAAGTCGGTAAATTTTTAATCACTAATCACGATATTTTCTGCATTCGTTCTTGTCAGAAAAATGTTCCAAATTTGGATAATGGTCTGTAACAATAGATGCAGTCAGGTTTCTAGCAGAAAATAACCAGAATTGCATAAAAACAATTGAAGTAGATTATGATATGTGTTTATATGTGTTTTACATTCGAAATTTCCATTATGCATTTTTTCAGGGAAAAAAAAAAAAAAAAAAAAAGCTCGATATTTAGGAAACGCTTTCTAACTATTGACAAAGTCAGTTTTCTGGAAGGAAATTATTGCATTAGTATAAAAGAATACAAATAATTTTTACCCATCACAAAAAAGTTTGCATCTGTTCGCGTTAGAAATTTTTTTTCCAATTTGGAGTCACTGTCTGTTACAATAGACGAAATCAGCTTTCGGACATTAATTTAGGTTATAGTTCATAACAAATGACGAAGTCAATTTTTTAGAAGAAAACGAATGTAACTATATATATAAAAAAAAGTGAAGTAACTTTTATCCATCACGATATGTTTTGCATTCGTTCTAGTACTTATGCACGCGGAACTCGTTCTTTCGAATCCGAGACGAATAGATGTCTGGACACGTGCGTAAAACACCGGTGAGGATTCCTATCTTTGCAGATGATGAACGGCGAACTCTGAACCGATGCCAGCACGAGAATCGATTAATCGTTGCACGCATGTCAGAGCCTCGTTAGAAGCTCAACAGGTAACGGCATGTATCTCAGCAACAATCTGCACCGACCATAAGGCATCGCTACACACAGAGATATCCGTACTTGTTTATTCATTACGTTTATTAGGGCAAGCTCTCATTATAGTTCAAGGATCAGAATGCTTAAGGATACTTGAAGTATAGAAACAAACAAAAAAAATTGTAATCAAACTTTTATTTAAAAATAGACTAAGAGTTGTAAAATGTTTTTAAAATTTAAGATTATTTATAAATATATATATATATATATGTGTGTGTGCGTGCGTGTGTATGTGTATGTATGTATGTCTCTCTCTCTTTATATATATATATATATATATATATATATATATATATATATATATATATATATACGCAACTCTTTTCTTACACGATTGTAAAATAACACGGTTTACCAATATACTTTTTATACGAATTTTTTTTGTTCTAACACGAAACTCCAAAATTATTTTCGAAATATTCAAACGCCGTTTATACCGCCTTATACAACGTTTTTGATTCAGCCACTCGATCACGGTATTATAGCAGCATTTAAAATGTACTACATAATGAAAACGTTTAAATATATTTTAGTGGAAGAAATTTTTCTGTTCAGAAAGTTTACGAGAAAGTATTGCATTACACAAGCTTCTTTTACAACTAAACAGTTGAGTCAATCGACCCTAAATGCTTGTTGGAAAAATATTTTATCAGCATACTTCAAAAGTGGAGCATTCGAAGTGCAAAAACCAGCTGTGTGTTCTGAAATTATAACTCTATCAAATGCAATTGATGGCGAATGTTTTAACAACATGCAAACGGCTGACATCGAAGAACTGATACTAGAGAGCCATTTAGATGAGGACAATTTGATCGAATTTGTGACAGTTTATGATAACAAAGAAGTTGATAATGACGAAGCCGAAGAGGAAGTTCAGCTATTAACTGCTGGTTTAATGCGCGAGGACTTGAAATTTGCTACAAGTATGGAACATTTTCTTATTCATGTTCCTGACATAGAGCGTGCATTAAAATTTCAAAGTAATCTGAAGTTTTGTGCAGCAAGTTATCAAGAATTATATAAGAAATTTGAGAAACCAAAAAAAAAAAAAGGGTGGGGTGGGGGAGCCGCTAATAAAAAAATTTTTAAAAAAAAAAAAAAAAAAAAAGACAAGCCGTTAGTAACGAACGAAATTCTTCATTTGAATCAAAGCCGAAAATTGTGGTAAACAAATCTGACTTATCTATTGATGATAGTATCAAGTAGCGATGAATAGTTGTTAGCTAGAAGTTTTATTCCTAATTTCAATTTGAATTCTTATAAGTTGAATGTTCCTAAAAACTGAATTTTCCCAGAACACTAAATAAAAAAAAAATTTGTAACAAAAATGAATTGTTTTTGTTTCATAAATATATAATATGAATTTCATTATTACATTTTTTGCATGGTTTTTTAGGAAAATATTAAGAGTTTTTTTCATCTTACACGATTTTTTAAAGTTGTGGAACATATCCCAAAATTTACCATAGGTCTCATGTATTTTTTACACGGTTTTCTGAGGAACATATCTATCATGTAAAAAAAAGAGTTGGGTGCTATATATATATATATGTTATATTTATGTAAATATACACACACACACACATATATATATATGTTATATTTATGTAAATATACACACATATCTATATATATATGTTATATTTATGTAAATACACACACACACACACATATATATATATATATATATATATATATATGATCATACATCAGAATTATACTTCACAAAATATATCGTAAGCAAATTCAACATATAATTCATAAATTCATACATTTATGTCTAAAAAACTACATAACTAAAGAAATCAGTAAAAAAAAAATATAAAGCAAAATTAATATAATTCATATAAAAGTTAATATAATTAATTAAACATTCTAAAATTAATGTGAAATATCAGAAGTCAAGAAAAACTTCCTAATATTGTGTTGAACTTCTTTTTGTGTGACTGTTAGTTCATTTGTTGTGTGGAATTCCTGGCACTAAATCCTCACGAGATAGAAAGTGCTAAACTCAAGGTAAAAAATTTGGCACTTTTCTTATATATATATATATATATATATATATCCTCATATATATATATATATATAATATATATATCATTCAACATTCATCTTATGTAAAACTATTTTCAAAATCCAAACTTATGATAGAAAATAAAAATGAATAATGAAATTAAATACATATACCTTTTCACCTCCGGCAAGTGGTGGCAACTCGACTGACATTTACTCAACAGAGTTTTCCGGAAGCCCCTAGAACAAATATTCAAACCTATACTGCTGCGAAAAGGTTGCAGTGCTGGATTTTTGTCAGACTGACCTCAATTATGTCCCGTAGTATTTGAAGGATTAACCAATCCACTCGTTTGAATTAATTCAAACCAATCAGATTGATTATGGTCTCTTTACATGGAGTATTGTCCCTCAGGAACATTGCATTGGTTGTTTTTTTGGTAACAGAAGTCCATGAAGACTTTCAAACAGTTTGCTAGTAGCTGAATCACATCTATGTAGACTGGTTCAGTTTGACCAGTTGCTCCCAATCCAAGTGTGCCATGTAAAAGCCCACCTATAAGGCTACAAACAGCTTCTACAGTGACCTTCATGGTGAATTGGGTTCCATAGTCTTGCCCCACTAGAAACTAATCAATAACTCTCACCAACCGGACTCATGACTCACTCTTTCCAGCAATGTTTTCCAGTCATCTCTCCTACCATTATGTTCTAAGCCCAGCATATGACGCAGGAACCGATGACATATGGGTGACGAATCGATGGAGTGTTAGTATACACACTCGGAAGTCAGTCATCTGATATCGTCATACCTCATCACACCACATTTCGCGGGCAATCCTCACGGACGCGCCTGTCTACCCTCTTTATAGATTGTTTCTGTTACGATCTGATGCATTGTTTCTAGTCTATTAGCACTGCTATCTCAATGCATGCGATCCTACTCTTGCTCGTTGAAGTGCGTAGTTGGCCAATGCGTTCTTCACGAGGAGGATAATTCCTGAAGATTGTATAACTCGGCACTGTGGATCTGAATGGTTTAATTCCGCACTGTCGAACTGGAGAGTGCCCCAGCATATGGCTCCCAGCACATACCGCGTTCAGAAAGTGTTGGTTCATATCTGTGAGGTCAAATCTCATCACACTATCGTTCCGTGTTCAGAATCTGTCTGGCCCAGGTTCTTATCAATGCGATGTCATGTTCAATTCATATTTCCACGTTGAAAGTCTGTGATCTATCGCGTAGCCATATGGCTCGTTCAACTGGGGTAGTGAAAAGTCTGTTAATCATATCGCGTGGCCATATCTCGTTCAACTATTGTTCACGCATTGAAAAGTGTCTATCGATCCTATCGCGTGGCCATAATCTCGTTCCAACTAGTGTTCTCGCTTTGAAAGTCCTGTTAGATCCTATCGCGTGGCCTAGTCTCGTTCAACTAGATGTTCCACATTTGAAGTCTGTTGAATCTATCGCGTGGCCTAATCTCGTTCCTAATGATTAACCGGTCGAAAGTCTGTTGGATCTATCGCGGGGCCATCTCGTTCAATGGTGTTCGCATTGAAAGCCTAGTAGATCTTTCATGGCCCTATACATCTCGTTCACTTAGATGTTCCGCATTGAAAGTCGACAAAGATCCTATCGCGTGGCCATAATCTCGTTCAACTGTGTTCCGAGTGAGTCTGTTGATCTATCGTGCAGCCATAATAACGTCAAGAAACATTTCACGTGAATCACGTGAGTACAAATGAAAGCCCTGATAAGGCACTGCCCATTTATACGTACCTTAAGCGATGTTATTGCCCCCTGGATAGTTGAATAATACTATACCATGACTTTTGGCTCTTCAGTAAACTTATATTTTATCAAATTTACAAATTTTCGAACAATGTACTTGTATTAAAAATTCAATGTTTGTATACAAAGATGAAAAACGAAATTTTTGGTCAAAGCTTTATCTAATGTCTTTTTGAGCATATTTTTTTTTGCTGAATTCGTTTCAAAGTAATGTTCGCTTTTATACTGAGAGACAAATATTTCTACGGTAACCTTATTAATAAATCACAAGCCGTGTCAGACGGTTTGGAATGCTTCCATTACTTGTTTCACTGATTTCATTTTCATTGCCATCATCATCTTTTGGTTCATTTTGATCGAGCATTCATCCAATATATTCTAATATGTGGAATAATTAGTCACACTTGAGCTCGAATTCAATACCGCCTTTTATTTGTCCTCATAAAACGAGTTATTTCAATGCTTCTTTTGTATTATCGGTATATTTTTTCTCTTTATCTCTTCTGTTTTTTCCCCTTAATTTTCTACAGAAATTTCTTTTACCAAATGTTATTTTTATGTTAGTGTGCATGTACAAATATTGTTACAAGAATCATTTAACAACAATTTACCCAACAAAGAGGAAAATGGCAAATGACGCTTAATTCACAAATATTCAGGAAATTACGAAGCCTGGGTAACAGAACTTGTACAGATGGGTGACACAACAGAAACAAACACAGCACTTCCACAGCAACAAGATAATAATACAAATGTGTACTTCAATAACATTCTGCTCGCCATCTTATTAGTTTATTCCGTGAACAAATCTGCAAAATAATTCTCTGCCCTTCCAAGACAGACTCCAACAACTTCTGGTATTGCCGACTGATTCACTCACCCATACTACCAATAGATTCTCCATCAGATCAACCAGTCTTTGTAACTCTCCGTATTTATAGCCAGGTGGGATGTCACAGGGAAAATTAAGGAAAAATTCATAACTTTTCTCCTAATTTAGATTTCGACTAAATTTCAGCATTTTCTAGAACCATTATCTTTTATCACCAAATTTTTCAAGTGTTTCTCCAAGTCTCCAAGAAGCTCGCCAAGAACCGGATGGAATTGGTTCAGCTTTCCTTGGTATTCGATGAAATATTTGTAAATGTCTCTTTTTAGAGTGACATTACAGGGAAGAATCAACCTAGGTTCATAATAAAATAATGTAAAATATCACTTGCTAAGAAACTGAAATTTTGTTTCCCTATATTGATGAATTGTCCATGTAAATATATTCGAGATTACTTACCTGATACAGCGAGTCTGAAGATGTTACAATACTGCCGTTTCTTGTATAAAAGTTTCTCTGACCCCTGCTCTAAATCAGGCTTCAGATCAGATTTCCTATATTCGTATTTGAGTGTAAGATACTCACAGTGACGTACCCAGGGGTGTGCAAAGGGACATATGCCTGCTCCCTTCCAAGATTTTTTCTGGAAATTGAAATATTTCTGGATAAATCCTTTATTATACTAGTATTGATGTTCTAAAGCTAAGAAAAATGGGGCGGGGAATTTTCTTTTCTTTTCATACTTTAGTTTTTTCATCAGTAAGGAAGAATGATTTCATCAAGTCCAATTCCCAAGAAAAGAATACAAAAGCATTTGCTGTTTCCAATACGTATCTGTGGGTCAGTGTTTATATACGAAGATAGGAGGGTGCCTCCTTATAGAAGATGTCTTCCGCCTCCTCCCTCAACAGTTTCATATGGTATTCTTTTCTTCCAGACAGAAATCTATGAGAGCCTAAAACATGTCTTCGTAACCCCTTTTTCTCTTCACAAAACATAAAGTCGTTACGAGTTCATTATATATTTTAATAAAACGGAGAATTATCTCCCATCTGCAGATGAAAATAAATCACAAGTCCTGTAAGAAAAATATTCTTCGGATCTGTGAGATTTTAATACTAGTAATAATGTGAATGCAGAATATCGCTCTGATGGAGAAAGAAATTTCTAGTAATGTGGACTAGATTAACTTCTACAGAAGTACAGCTGGTATAGGAAAATATCTACGCAGACATTTTCCCAAAATATCCATGAACTTTAAAACAATTTAGTCGCCTCTGTGCTTGTTACAACCTGTTCTGTTGAAAGGTCGTTTTCAACTATGAAAGGCTTAAAAAAACTACTTAAGGACAGTATCTCTGAAATGCGTTTATATCGGCTCTGCTATACATACATAAAATGTATCAGTAAGTAAGGAAATCTTAAATATTTTTCAAAAAAAAGAATAAATATTACTTTGTAAAAGCTCATTTTTTTTATTTCATTATATACTCGCACCTTTCTAACATTTGTTTTTAAAAAAATGACCTTTTTTCAGTCATCAAATATTTTTTTTATCAGATTTTTTAATCTTGTTGGATTTCACCGATTCTGGTCAGTAGGAGTTTTTGTTCTCATAGTATCTTTTTATTCTCCTTAAGAGATCTTTATTTTTGTAAATGTTCGAGGACTATGTCAAGCCTCGAACATTTTAAGTAGGAGAAATAAGATTGATAGAGCAATTCTTTAGTTTTCATCAAGTGGTTATTCTAAACTAAAGAAAATGCAGCCTCCAAAATTAATTTCTGAGTACGCCACAGGGAGTACTAGGGGACAATCGACAGTTATTCATTTTACCATTTAAAGTTACTGTTGAATATGATAATTAATTTAGTTTAAAATTTACTGAATACTGAATTTGGCAACACTTTTGTTACTTATAGAAATATCTCAGCTCACTGTCACATATTGTTTACCGTTAGAATTTCTTGGTACAAGTCGCGACCAAATTATTGTTAGTCTGTAAGATTTCATTCTCTTAAACATTTAGTGTGACCATCGGTCTATATATATTTTTGCTAAAGAAAAAACGTGTTGCATAATAAATACCATAAAAGATAAGAGTAGCGCAGAAACAGGAAAAACATGTCAATGGAACTTTCAAAATCAAAACTGAGAAAAGGAGAAGTTCGAAGTCTCTCCAGTCAAGATTTATACTGGCTTTGAGATGGTCTGACAAAAGGAACGTATATATACTCACAGCAAACTTTGTAATGCTGACATCGTGGATACGGGGAAAGAAGAAAGATGGAGAAGAGGAGAATGATTTAAAACCAAGTTGTGTGATTGAGTACAATAATGGAATGGAAGACGTCGATAAAAAGGATCAACAATTGACGTGTTTTAAGGTTGTTCGAAAATATATGAGAGGATGTAAAAAAAAATTCTTTTTGCATGTTTGACATTGCGCTCTACAATTCATACGTTTTATATAAAACAATCAATAACACCAACAAAATCGGAATTGCGAGCTTTCTATTGGACATAGCAGAGCAAATCCTACAAAAAGTTACACTCCCGGATTTTAAAACTCGTGGGCGTCCTTCATATAGTGACACCCCGGCTAGGTTGCAGGCTGAAAGATGTTGACATTTTCCAGAATACATTCCTTCAGCTCAGAATAAAAGAAAACCTACTAAGAGGTGGAGTGTGTGTTACAAGAATAAAATTAGAAGTGAGACTCCGTGGCAGTGTAAACGATGCAGGATTCTTTTGCACTTACCAGAGTGTTTTCTAAAGTACCTCTAGCTTGAAGAATATTAACTATATACCTTATAAAGGTTTTGCTTTAATTTTTTTTTTTAATTTTACCTTTTTTGATATATTTAACAATATGTAAAAATAGATATTAATTAAGAATATGTAAGAACTATAAAATGAAACAAGTGTTTTTAATCAAAAATTAAATAATTATTTCATGCTCAGTTTTTCATTATTAAATCGTACCGGAAAGGGTTAATGTTTAAAAAAAAAGATTGTTATATAAATACTTAAAATATTGTTCAAGAGAGGAGTGTCACTAAAAAACTAAAAATTCATATATAGGCTTATAAATAATTTAAATTATAGATTCTGAGTAAATTCATTATAAAAATAATCTAAGCAGAGAATTTAATATGTATAATTGTGGACGATTATCTCCCAGTCCTGTTCTTTAAAGTTCGTAATATCTGTATGGATATCGAATTAATGTCTTCGGTTTTATTTATGAAGTTAACTTGAAAATCAGGCGTTCCTAATTTTAATTTATTCCGCTAAATTTATTTTTCATTTTGCGCATTCGAAATAATCCTCGATAGGTAATATCCCACGCACTTAATTCATTGTAATATACGATTCAGCCGAATGAAAGGGAGTAAGGAACTCCAACACAGTATTTGTTTTCCTCTTGACATAAATAATAAATAATGATAAGATAAGAGATTTATGGGCGTGATTAAGGTCCTCGATCAAAATTTAATCAAGCCGGGTTATTTAATTGCTGCCATTTTATTTTGATCCAATTCATTTTGCGGTTTGACGGAGGGCGGCGGCCATCGCTGATAGTGCGCATGCGTCGTCTGGATGGAAAAGTGTTCCCTTTATGGCCGTAATTTTTTGTTTGTTATCCGATTTTTTTTTCAAATATTGTTGACATGAAAGCAAAAGTATAATCTGTCTGACGCACTATTCACTTATTGATATAGTCCCCATTCCTTTCCACTGGCGTGGAGTGGGTGTTTAGAGAGGGGTGCCAGACTTTAACTATCCAATAAATAGGAATGATTTATTTTGACTTAAATCTAATTTCTGGTTGATTTTTTGTCATCATTCATTCGAGGAGGGAAAGTATTTCTGTTACAAAGAATAAACTAATGAAAATATACATAACGATCTCTGTGGGGTGGAGATCAAGATATAGATCCAATTCAACAAATCTACCACCATGTGGCCACGGAGGCCTGGTGGCGGTCTCGCGGCCATCGTTGTTTTCAACGAGTCGCGGGTTCGAGCCTTGATGCCGCTGAAGACCCGCTCCATAGCTGGCCTGATACACTTTGAATCTTGTCGAGATCCTTAGTCTTCCCATTGGCGTAGTGTAGAAGGAGTGTCAAAAAAGTGTCGTCCTCATCGCTTGACCGAGGTTCAAAATTATGTGATCTGCTGCCAACAGCTCTCGAGTGACTTCTAAGTGTGACATTAAAAAACATTTTATCAATCAAATCACGCCATTGGACTAGGGCTTGAATAGTAGGGCAAACCCGTCGGAGAAGAATTTTGGTGGTTGGTTTTCACACGAGGATTTCTAGTAGTTTTCACCTCTTCAGTAAAAAAAAAAAAATGATGCCCTCAAAAGGCTGATCTTTTATCTTTGGGAAGAGGTGAAAGTTGCAATGTTGGGTAAAAGACCACTTCAACTTCACTCCATGTTGGTCGTTACCTTTTTCAGTACTCAACACATCAGAGACATCTAAGAACCAAAAGAAAAAATGCATTACATAGAGAACAAGTGTAGCTCGAATGAAACTGTAGTAGTTATTTAAGAAGATCAAGCCAAATGTGATTCCACAAAAATTTCATTTGAAGATATAGGAATTCTTAATGCATAATAAATATTTTCTCAATGAGTTCAGAATGTTTTGATGGTGAGTTTGATAAAGCTAAGAAAAGAACGAGTTTTTTTTTTATTTTATTTCAACAACATTTGAAAAAATATACTTTTTACTTTTAATGTTGTTTGTTTTGTGAGACCGAAAAAACAAAATTGTGAAATGTACTTCTGTGTTTATGGAGTGCATCGTAGACCTACCTCTTCGCTGGTGCACCCTGGGCAACAATCTTGTAACAGCAAAGTGGTGTAGTTATCGGCATGTCTTCCCGACGCCATTGTCTCCAAGTTTCGGAGGCTGGCCTTAGTGTTCTGCGATGCAAAGCTGGTGATTAGTCACAATCAAAAAAAGACGACGGATCATGACTGCCTGGTAGGCATCTCCATCGCATTAGAATTTTTACGAACCCTGGTTGCGCCTCTCAATGATTCGGCTGATCCAATGAAGAGAGACCACCTGCGTCGATGCGCATCATTTCATGGCGAATCAGAAATGGCGCTTTTCTACAGAATGAAAAAGTGCTACAGAACTTTTGAGGCAATGACTTCGGTCACTTCTTTAAACTGTTCTAGTTTTTATGTTTGTATTTACCTTTTGTTTGTTTGCTTTTGTATGTTTGTATATTTAGTTACCTTGCCATCTAGTTTTTATGTTTGTATTTGCCTTGCCATTGAGTGATGTTGGGCTATTCGCGATTTTCTCTTCACTAATCTTGGGGACTTCAATTGCGATTGCTTGCATGAAATAGCAATTCCTTCCCAACCAAAATGTAACGTCATTATGTTAATTAGAAGCTGGTTGAAATAAAGGGAAGTGGTTCAGGTATGGTGGTATATAAGTAAAGTGAAATGTAGAGGAAGAGTGTGGTTAACTATGAGAATATTTCTAACAAGAGGCCGATAATATCAAGAGTAGTTACCGGCTATTGCTGTCGCAGAGGACTTGTTGGAGAAGAGCAACACCAAATGGAAGGGTTTGGTGAGAGCGTATTATTTCAGTGACATTTAAATTCGTGGGCTAAACTTAGAGTCCTAAACTTAGTATGTCCTTACATAGGCGATTGACTTTTAGAGTTCGTTATATTCGATTATATTATGGCACAAGAGTCGAGTAGAAGTAATGCAATGCCACAATTAGAAATAATAAAACATCTTCTTTGTTTATTGAACTAGCTGAAACACCCAGCCATGAGTACAAAAGCGGAAAAGTTTCCTAAGGCAAGTTTTCTGTTATCAAATTATTAGAAGTGATGCAGCTGTTATCGTAACTAGACTCGTTCTTCATTGCCAACAGGAGGCTGCGGTAGCCTAGTAGTCGTAGTCACAGACTCGTGGCAGGCGTTGTTTTCATCGAGTCGTAGATTCGAGTCATGAAGCCACTGAAGATCTCCCGTGTAGCGGGGCTGATGTGCGTTACACCTGTCAAGGTCTTAAGTCCTCCCGTTGGCGGAGTGATAAACTTTGCAGAGGGAAGTGCCAGCTCAGGAGTCGTCCTCGTCATTTGATCCAGGTTCAAAATTAGGAAGTCCGTCACCAATAGCCCTCGTGTTGTTTCTCAGATCAACGTTTTCCAATCACAATCACACTATCATATCGGAAGGATTTGGGAACTTGACCAGATTGAATGTGCATCAGCTCCGCTATTTAGCGGTCTTTAGAAGGGCAGCGACTCTCTTTTACAACAGCACCATAAGTTAATATGTCTCACTATCTAGCCCGAATAGAGCATTCTTTTCAGCTTAGTTGGATAAGGCAGAACATAAAGCGACCGATCGACTTTTCTTTGGATCCATTCGTCCAGGGTACGAAACACAGCTACCGCATCAAAGTCACTCACTAATACTCTCCCCCTCCACGGGGCACGGAGTAGAATAACATATCCCGATGCCTCGGAGAAAACGACCTCCGCCGAAGAGGTATCCATGCGACTCGGAGGAGGAGGAGATTACTGAACCGCTTCAGTCGGAAGAACAAACCAAATGCAACGAGATCCAGGAGATAAGCAGAGCTCTGGCTAATGTCACAGGGAATCAGATGCACTTCGAAAATTGTATCGCACTTGCTGGAAAATTTCCTAATTCTGATTTTGAAACTAACCTGGAAACAAACAAGATGGAGCTGGAAAAGGCAAAAATCAAGACGGCCGAAATTCTAGATAAACTTGATTTACTTCTACCGTGTCCAGTGCAAAACTGTCCCACCCACCCTAAAATAGCTAAGAAAAGAGCACTTGATAAAAATAATGGAGAAAACTCCACATTTATTTTACCAAAAAGACTGCCAAGCAGCCTAAACTAAATAAATTCCAACCTTTAGATATTGCTAACAAATTCTCAGTTTTAAAAATCAATAGTCAACCAACGGTCGCGGATGCTGTTTCCACGCCCTCAGAAAAAAATAAATTCAACCAATAATTTTAAAATTTACAAGTAATTACAATTTAATTCTACAAGAAGTCCATAGAATTGCGCCTCTGTCAACAAACAAACTAGCAGGAAGTTACATCAAAGTCTACCCTGACTCGTCTGACGAGCACAGGGAGATTACTAAATATTTTAAAGAAATGCGACTGGAATTCTACATCACCCAACCCCAAAACCTACGACCACAAAAAATTGTGATCAAAGACCCACCGAATACAACTGACTCTGATGATATCAAACAAAATCTTATTAATCAAAATATCAAAGTTGAAAAAGTTGTTCAACTCAAAAGATATAAGACAAAAGAGCCACTCCCCATTTTCCTGGTAGAAATCAGAAAAACGAACGACGATGCCGATATCTTCAAAATCACTAGAGTATCATATATGCAGGTCGAAATTGACCAGTTTAAGCGAAAAAGGGGAGCAACGAAGTGTTACAACTGCAATTTTTTCCATCACTCCTCTGCTAATTGCTCCATGATAAACAGATGCTTGAAAAGTGGTGAAAACCACAACACTGGGACCTGCCCCTTCAAACAACGTCAAGAAAATCCAAAATGTATAAAATTTTGGCCATGTTGCCTCCTACGAAGGATGTACCGCCTATCCTAAATCTCCTAAAGGTAAAGCTACTCTACAAACTAATAGTAGAAATATTGTAAATAATAGTGCAACAATAAAGCCTGAGAAATCATTTGCGCAAGCAATTACGCAAAATACCGATCAACAGAGGACGCCACTCGAACGGAAACAGCTGAAGCGAGCCAAAGTGAACCAAGACATATAAACCAAAATAATCACCACAACAAATCATTAAAAAACGTAATGACAAACAAAATAAAAACAATAGCTCATTTTTGACGCAGTAAAAGAGCTGCAAGGCTTCTTTGCTGTGTTTCCTACTTTACTTAGCACCTGCGAATCCATGAGCAAGGTCGCAGATAAAAATGATAAACTAAACATATTTTTTCAGGGTATTGTTACCAAAGTTTAATTATCTTTTTTATGTCTATACAAAATTATCTTGGTCTCACAATAGTCACATGGGACGCAGAAGGTGTCAGATCCCGTATGGTCGAGTTGCGGGATTTTATAGATAAGCATAACCCTGATATCCTATTCTTACAAGAAACCCACCTGGGACAGACACACACACTTAACTTGGCCAACTACATCACATACAGAAATGATAGACTCACACCAGACGCAGGCAATCATCTTAGAGGAGGAACTGCGATTCTCATCAAAAAATCTCTCTCGCACTATAATATCCCAACACCACCGCTAATTGCAGCGGAGGCTACAACGATCGTGCTTTCTGCACTGAATGGCGAAGACATCTACTTCACCTCTATCTATGTTCTCCGAATTAACAGAAGAACCCTACTCCCCCCCAGATTTAGAGAAAATCCTAAATTTAGGAAACCCCTCTATGATCTGCGGGGACGTTAATGCAAAACATAAGGCTTGGGGTAACAGATACTCTGATCAACGAGGCAATATCCTAAAAAGATTCGCAGACCAATACAATGTAAAAATCCATGCACCACCCACTCCTACCCGTTTCAGTCTTAACGCCTAATCAACGATCGATTTACTTCTAACGAGTGACTGCTATTGGCCACTCACCCTCACCTCCCTCCCTGAGCTCAGCTTGGAACACAACCCAGTTAAAATCCCGATCGACTGTCATACTACTCATATCCATCACCAAAGCAATAACAGAAGAACCGACTGGTGCCTTATCAACAAAACTCTACGCAATAAAGCAAGAATCCTTCCAAAACCAGCCACTATCGATGAATTTGAATCGCAGGTCTCCGATTACACAACTGAAATCACGAATGCATACAACACTTCATCCAAAACACTACCACCACAACAACAAAACTTTATCAGCTGAGAAATCAAAAACTACTTCGATATAGAAATAGAGCTAGGAGAACCTGGCAATTTACAAGATCCCCAGCTGATAAAAGTCACCTAAATAAAGTTAACAAAATTATACGAAATAAAATATACAAGTTTAAAAAAGAACAAATTAAATCAACCCTCTCAGCACTTAACTCAGAAAGTGGCTCCATCTGGGGAGCTGCAAAAGAGTTAAGACATAAAAGCTCAAAGATTTCGGCCCTACAGGTATCGCACTAAGTGACACAAACAAATCTGAACTACTAGCAAACACTCTTCAAAATCAGTTTCAGCTGAATAACATACAAACAACAAATCACGATAGCACAATAACACATATCGTTCACAACTATCTAATCAATGAAAATAATTACATAAATGTCCCATCTATTCCACCTCCACTACCATCAGAAATCATAACCTATGTAAACAAACTTAATATCAATAAAACCCCAGGAAATGATCACATCACTAATAAAATGATTAAAAATTTACCTTTAGTATTTATCTTCACCTTAGCAAATATCATACATGTCCTGCTAGACCTCGGTCACTTTCCTCATCTATGGAAGACTGCTACAGTGATACCGATCCTGAAACCGGGGAAAAACTCATCTAATCCAGAAAACGACAGGCCAATCTCTCTCCTTCCCATTCTTGGGAAGATTGCAGAAAAAAATTATACTAAACAGACTCAATGATCATATGGCTAATAAAAATATCATCATCCCTGAACAACATGGTTTCAGGCCAGGACTCTCGACGACTCATCAACTCTACAGAGTAGTTGAATTCATCAAATGTTCAAATGAACCGAGAAAAAGCTGAGGCGGTCTTTCTAGACATCCAAAAAGCATTCGACCGTGTCTGGCATGAAGGACTCATTTACAAACTCATCAAAAATGATTTTCATCCTCACCTCATCACTCTCATCAACTCATATCTGATAAATTGATCTTTCATTGTTAAAGTAAATAATATTTATTCAACGCCCAAGCCAATCAGCGCGGGCGTCCCTCAGGGCTCAATTTTAGGGCCAACCCTTTTCCAAAATTATGTGAACGATATTCCACGATCAGACAACACAATTCTCTGCATGTTTTCAGATGACACAGCGATACTTGCTAAACATCAAAACATTAAAATAGTAGGCCATCACCTAAACAGACACCTTGCTCACTTGGAGGACTGGTTTTCCAAATGGAAAATAGCCCAGAACGTTTCAAAAACGGAAGCCGTCCTCTTCGTGAGAAGTCATCGTACTCCCACAATCAACATATATTTACACAACAACAAAATTCAACGGTCCCAATCCGCCAAATGTCTCGGTATAACACTTGATAAAGCCCTCACTTTTAACCAACACATCACACAAATCCAAAATAAGTTTCGGAAAGCCGCGAATAAAGTGATTCCCTTAATTCGCCGAAACTCTGCATCAGACTTTAACTACAAGACGCTTGTCTACAAACAACTTCTGCGCCCAATCATAACCTACGCTTGTTCCGTTTGGAGGCAAGCAGCTCAAACTCATTACAACAAATTGGAAATACTGCAAAATAATATAATTCGGATGATCTGCAATGCCAGGTGGTTTATGAGAAACGAAGACCTAAGAAACTCCATAGACCTTCCCACTATTAAAAACCATATTAGAGAAATCTGTGACAAATTTTTTATTAATATTCAAAATTGCTCTAACCCTTCTATTTTGGAAACTCATGGCTACAGAAATTTAAGATATAAATACCCCCTCCCAAGAATCAGAACATTTCCAATACCTCCAACATAACCAAATTCTTATATACACTGCTGGCCACACAAAATGCAACACCCTGAAGGAAGCATGCAAACGATGTGAAATTTAAATCATGCGTTTGCGACGATGAGCTATGCAAATCATTAGCATTGCAGCGCAGACGCACATCACGGGCGACCGTAGCGCCACTCACAAGCGCTATTTAAGGGGAGAACAGATTGGCGATTTGAAGTACGTCAATTGTTTTTTCTTGCGTTTTTTTTGCATAAGCTGTTTACCTATGCCTCGTGGAAGACTTAGAGAGTCTTTTGACCAAGTTTCTGAATTCGACCGAGGAAGAATAGTAGACTATAGGGATTGCGGATTATCCTTCAGAGAAATCAGTCAACGTGTTGGACGAAACTAAGCAACTGTAATGCGGATCTGTGATAGATGGATGCAGGAGGTAACGACGGACCGACGGGGCCGATCGAAATCCACCTCGTTGCACCACTGCCCGTAATGACAAGCAGATTGTGCGCATGGCAGTGATGGATCACCCAGCCACACCACGAACCATAACACAACAGATTCAGTCTGCTACGCACCATTCGGTGTCCACTCGTACCATTCGACGCCGTTTGCAGCAGAGTGGAATGTCCTCAAGGCGTCCATTGCTTCGTTTACCCTTGACTCGAAACCACAAGCGTTTGCGCCGCCAATGGTGAGATGAACGGAGGACATGGACAACGGAATGGAACGACATTGTGTTTACTGACGAATCCCGCTTCTGCCTGCAACATCACGATGGTCGGATTCGAGTTTTTAGACACCGTGGTAAGAGGTTGCTGAACTGTTGTATTATGCATTGCCACACTGGTCCTGCACTCGATATCATGGTTTGGGGTAGTATTAGATTTCACTCCCGCACCGCTCTAGTACGTATTACCAGTACACTGAACAGCTAGCGCTACATCTCTGAGGTGATGGAGCCCGTAGTCCTCTCATACCTTCAGCGCTTGCCATCAGCCATATTCCAATATGATAATGCGCGACCACACACGGCACGCAATGTTCAAGAGTTCTTCTTTACCCATCAGATTGAATTGCTTCCTTAGCCTGCTTGTTCTCCCGATTTATACCCAATCGAAACCGTGTGGTCCATGCTTGCACAACGACTGGCCCGGGATACACCCCCCACTGCTACATCAGACCAACTTTGGCAATATGTGGAAGCCGCATGGACTTCTGTACCCCAAGGATACATCCAAAGTCTCTTTGATTCTTTGCCGAGGCGAGTGGCAGCGGTTATAGCTAACAATGGCGGCTGAAATAACTACCGATTTTGTCATCATCCACACTTCACAAGAGGCTATAATTTTAATCGTTTGATCTTTGTACAACATGTTATCTGCCAAATAAATTTCGCTGTGATATCTCTGGTCCTTCTGGGTGTTGCATTTTGTGTGGCCAGCAGTGTATATAGTACTTTACCAGCCATCTAAGTGGACTAATCAAATCACTGCTACTGGGTCCCTCGTCGAAACCCACAACTTGTCACGCCCACTCCAGATCAGCTAGTGCTGCTGCCTCCTGATTGGACAAACGCATTTCACCCTGTACCTCCCCACCCCTGCCATACTATCTACATAGCTTTTCACGTAATGTTTATTACTTTCATGTTTTTATTTTAACTTTAAATTTAATTTTTAAAATTTTTATCATTTTAATTTTTCTCATTTATCAAAATACCCAAATTGCACTGGACACTTGAAATTATCAAGCAATAATTACCACATCGGAGTTTACAGCCCAACAGGGCTAGGTACTCTAGTTAAATCCATCATTACGAATCCACGATTGGACGAAAACAACGCCAGTCGCGACCAAGACCACAGGGCTATCGTGGCCACCAAAGGACCCTGAAAGTGAGTGATATAATACATTTATGCTACTATGATTAGTTTCGTCCCACATGTAACTCAAAATTCCAAAGATAGTTTTTGCTATGTTTGTGATGACTGAGTAAGCATGACTCGAGCAATTGAAGTAGGACTTAGTTTTTTTAAAAATATCTGAACAGAAATATTATTGTCAACTTTAATATTTTGTAGAGTTGGCTTCAGTTTTAATATTATTGTTTACTTAAACATTTTTTAGTTTGCTTTAATTTTAATTTCTGAATAGAAAATTATTGTCTGTTTGAACATTAAATTTCAAATTTTTTTTATCGCATTATCGTTTTCATTCATTATTTTGTAGTTCGAAAGTTGATATTGTTTTTATACTTGAAAACCTTGCGTGTTTTGATTGTTACGACCAAATGAAATAAGCAACAAACATATATTCGTAGATTGAGTCAATTTATTTTCGGAATTTTTTTAATTAATGATTCAAGACAGAGGTTTTTTTTTTTTACGGATAATGGTATTATCATATCTATAAAGCTAACCTCCGCTCTTTAATACAATAAGCCATCGGATCTACAACAACCTGTTTGATATTTTTATTGTCCTTTTCATATTAAAAATTCGTGATTTGAAAAAGAACATTTCAATATATCTCTGAAAGAAGAAGAAAAAAATACGTAAAAATAAAACTGGTGCACAGGACGTTGCTATTTCAAAAATTGCGCCATGTTTCCAAAATTAACATTTTGCATCGCTCAAGATAAATGGCCGAAAAAGAATTAAGTCGAACGAAACAAGAAAAAAAAGATGTTATCACCGGAATAAAACAATGCTCTATGAATCCTGTCCTGTCACTTTTGACAGGAGCAACGTAAGAAATAAAACTTAAATATGGAAGAATTATGAATTCCGAGTCTTCTGGAAACATTCATCTCTTGGAAGGAAAAAAAAAAGTTACAGATTGTGTTCTATTTTATTTGTTTTGCTTCCAACCATCCATTTTAGAGACAGTTCGAACGAAAACAGCATTCCAACCAGGTCGTTCGATGAATAGATAATTTCCGTTTTTTATTTTTTAATTTTATTCATTTATTTTATTTCTTACTCCAGCTTGGCAGAGACCGCGAACTTCTATTATTACACCCATCTCATGCTTCATTTTCGATTCTTTGATACATTATTTTGTGTTAGAAAGCATGCCTCCTCTTCCTCCCTTCTCACCTCCTCCTCTTCTGAATGGACGAACAAAAGGGTTGAAAACGAGGCACCGCGGCGCCGAAGGAAGAGTTCACTTCCCTGACATACAGGCATAAACAAGAACCAAATAGGGGGAGAGCATCAGAGGAGGGGGGCGACGAAGAACAACGTGTTCTCGATATCCATTACCTTCCGCGCGCTATTTATTATCGTCTGACGGTGTGAAAAGGGCGGGGAAATCGAACGAAATTTCATTAGAACGAAACTGAGATGCAATCTTTTGAAGCGGAGGATTTTCTGCAAATTTAGAACTCGTATGAGTGAGCTTATAAAATTACACTTTGACCTCACGAAGTGGAAGAAAAAAAAAAGCGAGATTTGTTCTTTAGCAAAGTGTAAAAGTGTTTAAATGAATTAAACGAGATGCAGGTGTGAAAATTATATGAAGGTAAAATACTTAATTAGCGAGTTTAGGAAAAATAATCATGCTTTTGTTCTTGTTTGAAACAGAAAGGTGGATGAACACGGCCTAAACAGGCATTTGACCGAACTAGTCGAATTATCTTTTTGGGAAAATTAATTTTTCTCATCCAATTTAAACGAGACCCGAAATCACATCAATTTTCTTTATATCCTTATTTAACATCCACGAATTTTTTTTCTAACTTATTGAAAGTTTTTTTTATAACTCTTTGTGCGTTTGTTCATTATTATTCGGCTGTTGCTCCATATTTCAATTTAGTACATTAAACTTAAGAGATAAAACGCAGTTTGAGAAAACGATTGACAAAACAAGCGAAATTATTTATTATGAATGCAGGATAACCAAGGTCGCTCTCTCCAGAGTTCTTACCAAACTCACAGTCCTAAATTATAATATGAATAGGAAATCTTTTACCAATCCCCTCGTTGCTGATTTCAGCTCTGTCTTTGAAAGTAACCACACAGATCAATGCTGTTAGTGTGGAATTCCATCCAATAGTGCAAACTAACACAACAACTTTAAGCTCAGTAACAATGCTCGAGTTGCCAATCCTTATCCTCTATCTCTCTATGTTTTCCGCATTAATTATATTTAATTTATGTATCATTATTCAAAATAACTTATTTCTACTTTCATCTAATTTACTCGATCACGTTTCGTTTCGGTCGGGAAGAAATTGTAATTTTATGCAATTATAGTTATTATAAAGTCCTCGAGGTTAGTGAAGAGAAAATCGCGTAAAGCTCAACGTCACATTCTGTATGACAAAACGAGGTCGGACATGAACGAAGCCGATTCAGCAAAAATTCTTCAACTTCTTGGAATGAAAATTTTTCTCCCCCGAAGATTTTTTTTTGAGGAATTCATACAATAGTAGCTCGTAGGGGCTATGCTCATGGTTCGACTGTTGAGTTTGTCTATTGAGTGAGAAGGTTCGACTGTTGTCAACGGAAAATTTGTGACTAACTGTCTTCCTTATTAAGAAACTTGATAACGAGATAACAATCAGCCAAAAATTTTTGACTGACTTGCTTCGATTCTCTTCTGCAATAACGACAGAAGTTAAAAACCTTAATAATTAGGTCGAGAGGGTTTAGTTCAGGGGACGCTAAATTTTTTTGATCATCGACCCCTAAAAATTTTAAAATTATCCGACCGACCCCCTCTATGAAAATAATAACAGAAGAAGAGAAAACTTACCTGTTTCTAAAATAAATTAAATCATTTAAGAAATAGTTAAGTTTTTTTTTTCTCTTTTTGATTTCGACAAAATCAAATTCTTATATAAATCAATGAGAAGGATGTGCTTGTTGATTCTTGGCTAGGTTAGCAATGTTCGGTTCGAAATTTGTTAATTTCAGTCTTTCTTCGCATCGTAGCTCCATATCCTATTTATTTCTCTTTGTTAAAATAGAATAAACATGACTGAAGCCAGATTCAACCATACACGAGTTTGGAAATACAATTTAGAAAATGAAATATCGTATTACAATATTTGAATATTTTTGTGTAATATTTATATTCCTACAAAATTTACTCACAGTTAAATTATCAAAAAGCATCCTTGCTTCAAGGTCATCTAATAGTTCGATGATTTCATCTTGCAAATGACTCTCGTTATTTTCAACTCGAGCAGAAAGTGACGCGATAGTCATTCTGGGATATCTATATTTTTAATATCTCCAAAGCGTAATTTAAAATCATCGCTTAATTTTTGGAGATGATTTGTATGCTTTTCCAATTCTACGTCGGTTATATTCAATTGTCGTAAATTTCAATAGTATTGAAAATCTTCACGTAACAATGAAGACTTAAGCAAGTTTAATTTTTCTTGAAAGCTTAAAATAATCTTAAAAGCTTAAAATGTTCGTGCTTGAATTTAATGTAATAACTTTTCCTTGGTGTCGTGTTTGAAACATTGAACTTTGCAAATAAATCGGCCAAACAAGAAATATTGTTTTTATTTCTTCGCAATTCGTCACTTAAGGCTGGATTAATTTCAGTAAGAAATTCTGTCACTGTTTAAACAATTGAACAAGTTTTTGTAAACGTGCATCTCATGACAACTATCGTATTTCGCAGTGTAATAATAAATGGTTTGATAGTTTATCATTTTCCTCGTGAAGCTTATAAAACAGTCGTGATTTAAGATGTTGTGCTTTAATTTGGGGCATCTTGTAACAAAACGAAGTGAGAATCATTTCTAATAAGTCTGAGAATGAGAACCCATCACGAAACACGCATACTTTAAATGGTAAAAGAAGATAAATAATTTAAAAAATATTCAGAAATGAGAAATTAAGTAAGCTAAAATCTATTATAAAACTTTAATTACTATATTGTTATTATAAATGGCATTTCAAACGAAATTTGTATATACTGCGTTGCTGTTCATAAAGTTACGATTGAATAGCATTGGTATTCATTCATCGACGCCTTCGCCGATCCCTGGTTTAGTTGATAACTGCAAAAAGATACTGGACAAACCTTTTTCGGCCTCAACGGTTGAGGTCTCGAAACGTCACCGGAACCTAAGATCAACTGACTGAGTGGTGCACAAAAATACATTCCCTACTGTGCACTTTGCTTCCGCTGAAGTGGTGACCCCAATTTGAACACTAGATGGTAGCACAGTCTAAAACTACTGGTTGCATGTACCACCGACGCAAAAAAATGCCTCTGTGTGTCTAACTAAGACAACCACATATGGTCACAACCAGAGATATACCAGCTACGGCGCACGCATCAAATTATACAAGACCCACTGATGATGTTAGTGGAAACTGCTCCCAAAACGAAACTCAATACAACAGGGAGGGGATGTATATAAATTGCAGTAAAAGATTGAAAAACTTTTTTTCTCAATTATCGTTCCAAATGGGCTTCTTCACATCATCAGAATTATTCATGAAGAGGAGTATGCGGCGGCTGTCTTCAACAATGATGACAGAAGTTAAAATGCATTAATAATTAACCCGAGGTAGAATCCCTTTTGGTCTGTTTGAGAAGAGAACTAGAAAAAACGACTGGACATGTTTTCTGCTTATCCAAATATTGATGGTTCAAAATGCCGCCAGCACAAAAGGTCAACCCTCCTCTCAAAAACGGTGGGGAAAACACTGCTCCCACCGAAGACTCATTTATTCTTGAATACTCGGTGCATTGAAAATGTTCGAGAAAACCCTCTCATAAAAATTACAAATGCCCTTATCTCAACAAAGACGCGGGCCAATCTAGTAACATTTTTAGCTACGAATATTAAGTGAGTGTACTCATTTCTGGCGAGTTCCGGCCTTTCAGCGTTCCTTGCGCAAAGCCTGTGCGTATGTGGAATTCACAGCCGTCGAGAAAAAAAATGGAGCGACAAACGAACATTAAATTTTGTTTCAAATGTTGAAAATCGGCTTCTAAAATGTGCTAAATGTTTAAATCTGCATATTATGACAATGCCGTAAGTAGTTACCGAGTATCTGAGTGTTTTTCCGAGGTTTAGACCCGAAAGAGACGCGACCGAAAACGATGAGGGATTGGGAGGGATGCTTGAGGCGATATCATGAAAATGTTGAGAATGTGAAACAGAATTTGGTCGTAAAAGTTCTACTGCGATTGAAGCATTCCATAAAGTTGTTTTGGACCTCTTTTGAAACGAATGCGGCATGTGAAACCCAATTTGTCGAACAGTGGAAATTGATGTATCTTGAACAAAAATGCATCGTCTCGCAAGTCCTTTCTTGTGCAGCATATTTTGGCGAGAAAGCGGCCAGATTGAATGTGCATCAACCTCGCCAGACGACGAGTCTTTAAAGGCATCAGGTCTCGAACCCACGAATGGACGAAAACAGTCGCCGCGAGACCGCGACCGTGACCACTAGGCTACCGCGGTCAACCTTCATGATCTGGAAGGGTTTAATGATGTCAACTATTTTCAAAATGGATAATGAAACCTGAGCCTCTTTTGTTTAGAATCCTACCCAAAACGCGCAAACAACCGAGATAACGAGGCTATTAAGAAGGTGAAATTTCTTCCTGCCGGATGGTAAACAGCCGTCATTTCTCATTAACCGTCGGCGCGAGGGCTCGTTGCAAGTTCGGAGCCGTAATCTTTCCCGGGACCATTCATCATTTCGCTATTTACCTTCTTTTGCTGGTGGACCGCACCTCGGCGGAGTCGAATTAGCCCTCATTTGCATAAGTGGAAGCGAGCAACCCGCAATTACTGGCACCATCCCTCTGTTACCGCGAGTGCGTTCCCCTCTGCGAACAACTGGCGGAAAGCTCCGATGAGGAAATTCTGTGTTG
>BMAW01002642.1:417726-447274 GCA_019974015.1 Nephila pilipes | reverse complement strand
TATATATATATATATATATATTGATAGAAGTTCTCGTATCCCTCGTAGAAAACGGTTCCAAAATTATTTTTCTTTTTCTTTATGGGTATAATTTTTTTCTAAATTTAATAACGGGTTACTTAGAATTTTTTGTTACAGCATATTTTCCGATGTATATTAGTGAAATAAAGTTTTGCATGCACATGTTATTTCAAGCATTCATATTGCAACATCAGATCTTATTTTGATACTGAATGCATTAAAATGGTTTATACTGTAGAACATAAGTCTCCAAACTACGTCCCGCGAGGCCCTTTCATCCGGTCCGTGAAGACCTTTTTTATCGGATTAAAAAAATACAAAAAGTTACGTGTATCCTTCCAAGATCAGCAGCCGTTTATGTGGACATTACGTTTTTAGAGAATTAAAATAGAGGCACGCAGTGCAAGGCATCATGTTTCCCAACTGATCACTAACATTGCAAAACCTTATTCGCTGCTTAGTTTTCAACTTCTGTCCACAGTCAATGAGACGGTATAACTCCTAGGAGCAGATTTTTTTGAATGTTTGGCTGCTTGTTCAAGACTGGCTAATTTGAATCACAGTTTGTCAGTTGTTGTTGACTACCACCATGATGAGGTATTGGTGTCAGTAGCATCTAATTACGAAACATGTTGCATTCTATTTTGTTTAGTGATAATTTTCTTCGCGTAATTACTTGCCAGTGCGTATTGGTAATGTCGTTAATTTAATAATAATTTTCTGAAGAAGAAGAGAAGAAACATTGAAAGCAACAATCTCACTACCATAAGTGGATATACTTGCGGACTATATTCAAACACGTTTAACTTAAGAAATGATAAGAATTTTTAAAAATTGTTTCTGGTCATTTACAACTATAATTGCGAAGAAATTTGTTCAGATAATCAGGTTTTCTTATACGATATTGTGTGTACAAGATAATTTCAGTTTCACTATTTATTCATGTTGAAGTCACTTATGAAGCCCGATGGCCGAGAAGAGGATAATAATGGACGATGAGTATCAGTAATTTCAAGAAGAATGCAGTTTGAAATATTTCTGCATCAAATCTGGCGTGTATGATTTGCAGTGGATATTATGAAAGAATATAACCTGCACCGTCATCATCTAAACAAACACCAGGAGAAATATGCACAGTTGGAAGGTAAAATCCATGCCGAAAAATTTTCTTAATTGTAAAATCAACTCGCATTGCTCAGTAAATACTGAAATGAAAATGAATCCTCAACTAAGTAGCCTACTCCCTCACTAAAAGTGGCAAGCCGTTTACAGATGGGGAAGTAGTGAAGGAATGTTTGTTGGAGGTGGTTGAGAAACTTTGTCCAGAAAAGTCAAAACAATTTTAAAATATAGCTTTGGGTGCAAATACCATTGTCCTTACCGTCATTAGAGGTGTGTATGAAGACATGATCGTAACATAAGAGCTGGTGGGTTTTACCGGTTTTTGATCAAGGAAGACTTTCCTAATGTCAAATATTTTGCATCAAGGTACCTTTCCATCTTTGTGAACAACATACTTGTGTGAGCAAATATTTTCAAGAATAAAATACGAGAAGAACAGTTTGAGAACAAACTTATCTGATGATAATCTTAGACCACTGTTGATGTTAGAGACATAAATCTAAAGCCAGAAATGTCTGCTATTTTGGCATCCAGGAAACAATTTCACAATTCCCACTAATACAGGTGTTCATGTGTAGCGTATCAATGTGTTGTTAAATAATAACTGATAAAATAACATTAAATAAATAATTATAAACAACATCTATGTTTTGATTCTTTTTTATTTGGAACTCGAGTGTATAGTCAGCCCCCAGACTGCTGTTTGATAGTTAACGCGGCCCTCGGGCTGAAAAGTTTGGAGACCCCTACTGTAGAACAATAGTTCTCAAACTGAGGTAAGCGCTTTGTTACAGATATTTGATCAATTTCTAAAAAAGGCAGAAGTAGCTATAAAAAATACTTTTGTCAAATAGTTTTGAAAAATATCTTCAATGTATAAAGTAACATCAAAAAAATGAAAAACATCAAAAGCTTTCACATGAACGTTTCACAAATAATACTAAGTAATATATAAAAAGACGTACTTTGGAATAGTTATAGTATTAACATAATAAAGACACAACAACTGATTTACATTATATTTTTCTAACACAAATGGATTTTAGCATAGCAGAAGAAAAAAAAGACAATAATTGGATAATTTTCAATGCAGAAATTTACTTTCCTTAAAAGTAAAAGCATTGTATCAACGGTAGGATACATATGTAAGGACCTATTTAATTGACACAGAAGAAAATTAAAAAATCAAAAAAAGACTTCGTTAAAATGGTTAATTTTGGAATTCTATTGAAGTTGCCAGTTCTAACAGGTAAACTAATTAATATCGATTCCACATAAGTAAACAGTCATATCTTATTCAAAATTTTCGTAAATGTAAAAATGAAAATGAAATTCGAAAATCTCTATTTAAAAGGGTTGTATTATGGGATACATTAAAACATTTAGTCTGTAGTAGATAAACAATAAAAAGACACAGAAATATCAAGGGTAAATGAAAGTATCCGAGAATCACCATAATGTGGTCAGAATAGATCAATGGCATTATTTAGACATTTCGTATAAATAAACAATGCTTCTCTACTGATGAAATTCTATTAGATCCTACTGCTTACCCCTTCCTATATGATACTCAACCAAAATAAAGACATTAAGCCCTCGTTATGTTTAGTGAGCAGCTATTGACTTTATTCCGCATGACGATTTTATATGGGATGCTAACAATTACATGGATATTATATCAACTAAGGTATCGCCACATAACGTTAAAGCTTTCATTTACCAGCCATTTGGAGTTTATGAACGTAATGGTAATCCTGTGGAATTTCTACTTTCCTCCTCTAAACTAGTCTATTATATTTATCTAGATGCAGTAAAGTGCATTCTAAAGAGTAAAAGATAATAAAGGCTCCAGTAAAATTACATTTTTCTTCTAGTTTTATAATGCATTTAAAATTTTTAAAGTGTGAATTAAAATATTTTTCATCAAGCATAATATATGACCTATCATATAAAATATAATTTTGAAGAGCTCGTCTGATTTATTTACTCACGAGTTATTTAGCAGAAAAATGTTTGGGCAGTAAAGTATCATTGCGTGATTTTTTTATTTGAAAAGTTAGAACAAACGCAATTTATATATATAATTTCAGAACATACAGTAATTATTTTCCAAACTTTCAAACTTATGTAGACATTTAACTATGAATAAGAGTTTTTTTTATAAAAAAAATTGTAAGTTAAGTATAATGTAGGTTCAGATTTGTTTTTAAAGAAATTAGAAAATTATACGACAAACACAATATTTTCAATACAGCAGCATAATTTCAATATATATATTAAGCATACACTTAAAAAATATTTTTATTAAAATAAAACTTTTTAAATAATATTCAGCAGATAATACTTTATAATGAGAATGGACACTCTCTCTGAACTTTTAAGAAAATTAATGAAAATTAAGTATGTTTTAATTGAATAAATTATTATGTTAACGATTATATTATATCGAGTTATAAGAAATGATTGTGCTTACTGTAAGCTATGTAAAACGTTGCCTAAATTTAAGGCTTTGTCTTCATTGTTTACTATCTAGCATAAAATATAGTCAAATACAAAAATAAATTGTTCTATGCAATGCGTTGCTGAAAACAAATTTCGCCATCAAAGATGCTAATGTTCTTAAAAACAATTATTAAATTAAGTGTTAGAATGAAGGGAAATGATAAATTAATAAATCGAATATATTTTTAGCTAACTTTAACTAAGGCTACCGTAAAGTGAACGAATATTTATATATATGTTTTATTTTAATCTTATAAAAAATTTAGGAGAAACTTTTTATGATGTAATACATTTTCTTTCAAAATTAGGTTCATAACTAACGAAAATAAGCATAATACATATAAACCAAAAACTTTTAAGATAACTTTTTTTGTCACTCACTAAACTAAAATAGCCTTTTTGGTGCTTAATAAGACAATAAAGAATTATTTAAAATAAATAAATGTTTAAATTTTTTACCCCATTAATTATTTAAATTCGAGGAATATCCTATTTTCATAATTAAACTTGTAGTAAAAGATAATTTAATTAGTTCTGCTTTTTAATTACTGCAATTTAATTGCCAAATAAGAAATTTTTACTCAAACTCTACCCAACAGTTGATCATTTAAGATGACGTGGAACTAATGCAATGTGGTAACATCACATTAAAATTTCTAAATATATTATTGGAAATTTATGCTTGAAGCGATTTCATTTTCTCATGCTTCAGAATAATTGAAACCTTTGGAATAGATCTTCATCATGAGTATTAATTCAAAACTCCATTGCATGAGAGCTGACATTTGACTGCGATGAAGCTCTGTTAATGTCTGAAAGCTAGAAATTCATCGATTTGTTTGATGAGGCAATTTCTGCCAAAACCATGCAAATCAAATTCTATAATCAAAATGCACGAACACATATATGTTTCTGGTGAAAAGACTTTTACATTAATAGTTTGAATTTGCTTTATTTTCTTGATACTGAAGCAATGTTCTCCTAATGAATTTGAAAATTATACTTCAAAAATGTTCGAAATCAGCATTTTTTGAATGTTGTAATTCTCTCTTTACTCTTTGGTTTATTTTTGATGAATTCAACGCTTTTTGGTTTTATTTAATCAAAATATACTTTTTAATATATTGCGATTTAATACAGATCTCAATGCAGCCAAAATGACAATAGTTTTCAGTTATTACTAATTTTATAAAATTCTAGACCTCGTGTCTGAAAGCAAAATAAGATGAAATCGTAATATATATGGCACTATACAGACAATTTTTATTTACTTCAAGGTATTTTAGAGAACAGTAAATTAGAAAACAAGTATAAAAAGTAAGAATACTTCCAAATCAATTATGTGAGAAGTTTGGCTAATTGTTAGGGAATTTACTCGATTTAAAATTTTGCTTACACCATTGTTTGACATATTGTACACGAGGGCTATTGGCGATGAACTTCGTAAATTTAAACTTCTGTCAGGTGACGAGGACGACTTCTGAGCAGACTATACATTTTTTAAATCTCCACACCACACCAATAGAAGTACTTAGACCTTTAACAGATTTCTCCTGCATCAGTTCCGCGACACGGCGGATCTTTTGTGACATCAGGGTTCGAACCACTGACTCGACAGAAACAACGTCGGCCGAGAGTTCAAGACCATGACCACTTAGCTTTCTTAGCCACTTGCTTACACCGAAGAGAAATCAAAACTTTATTATATAATTGTATTTAAATATATTAGATAGCTCCTTTAACAAATCATCTAATGTAAAACTTTAAATATGTCTATTGTGAAGTGAGCACGAGTCTTTTTCGACCTTATTGCCAAGTGTTATGATCATAATTTTGTCTGCAAAGGAAATCATATTTAATAAAATAATATTTATTTAAAATTATCAAACAAATTCTTTCATTCATTCATTTTTTTTCAATCGTAATTTTATGTGTTGGTTAAACTTGTGCAGCGTCAATATTTTTGCATTATCGTGATAAGTCTAATATATACATTAATACACATATGCACTATTAATGCGAGAGTGATTTGTTTAGCATACGTATTAGTATCTTATTCTGTATTCCTATTCAACCATTTACTTACCGTAGATATCGGGTACATCTGCAAAATTTCAATAGATTTCTCCCAGACATGTTACAGGAGAAATACATTGAATATACGTTGGAAGTTCATATAGAATCTATATTAAATAATTCGATATAAAAACCAACGTTTTTATGTGGTGGCAAAGTTTATTAGAGAAAATTATTGAAATATTAGTTAAAACTGTTAGTTATTTTTAACTTTAAAATTTACTTAAAAAGAGACATTTGTGAGCGTATCAAAAAAAATCATAATACTCATAAAATCAAAACATGCATTTGAAAGTTTGTAAGTCATTCTATTAAAAAAAATGGGAATCAATTCAGAAAAAATTATTATGATAAGACATGGCGCCAAATATTGGAAATTTTCTTTCTTGCGAATGATTACTGAATGATCTCCCCTTTGTGAGTACAAAAGGTTTACGATACCTCATGCCGGTGTTCCCAGAGGGGGAAAGAAATTTTTTCCTCAATCCTAAAAGCGCCGTGAGGAAAGAATATTTGGATTTATTAAAATTATTGAAATATTTGTTAAAACTTTTCGCAAACACCTAAATATTGCATTGTTAGGCGAGTACGAACGATTCCCAAAATTTCAAAGCTCTAGCTTGATGGGAAGTTGGTTAAATTAACGATCGAAAATTTGATGACACACACACACACCAAGTGAAATTCAGAAAAACGTTGTAAAATTCGATATAAAAACCAACGTTTTTAAAAACAACGTTTTTATATAGTGGCAAAGTTTATTAGAGAAAATTATTGAAATATTAGTTAAAACTGTTAGTTATTTTTAACTTTAAAATTCACTTAAAAAGAGACATTTGTGACAGTATTAAAAAATTCATAATACTCATAAAATCAAAACATGCATTTGAAAGTTTGTAAGTCATTCTATTAAAAAAAATGGGAACCAGAATTCAGAACAAATTATTGTGATAAGACATGACGCAAATATTGGAAACTTTCTTTCTTGCGAATGATTACTGACTAAAAGTCAGCAACCCTTACTATCTCGGAGATTGTAAAGGGGAGATAGTATCTCCCCTTTGCGAGTACAAAAGGTTTACGATAACCTCATGCGGTGCGGGGAGTGCCCGGTGCTCCCAGAGGGGGAAAGAAATTTTTCCCGCAATCCTAAAAGCGCCTAGAGGAAAGAATATTTTGACTTATTAAAATTATTGAAATATTAGTTAAAACTTGTCGCAAACGTGTAAATATTGCATTGTTAGGCGAATACGAACGATTCCCAAAATTTCAAAGCTCTAGCTTGATGGGAAGTTGGTTAAATTAACGATCGAAAATTTGATGACACACACACACACACACACACACCAAGTGAAATTCAGAAAAACGTTGTAAAAAAGAATGGGAACCAGAATTCAGAAAAAATTATTGTGATAAGACATGGCGCCAAATATTGGAAACTTTCTTTCTTGCGAATGATTACTGACTAAAAGTCAGCAACCCTTACTATCTCGGAGATAGTAAAGGGGAGATAGTATCTCCCCTTTGTGAGTACAAAAGGTTTACGATACCGCATGCTGCGTGGGGAGTGCCCGGTGCTCCCAGAGGGGGAAAGAAATTTTTTCCTCAATCCTAAAAGCGCCGAGAGGAAATAATATTTTGACTTGTTAAAATTATTGAAATATGAGTTAAAACTTGTCGCAAACGTCTAAATATTGCATTGTTAGGCAAGTACGAACGATTCCCGAAATTTCAAAGCTCTAGCTTGATGGGAAGTTGGTTAAATTAACGATCGAAAATTTGACGACACACACACACTCAATCACACACACACACAACAAGTGAAATTCAGAAAAACGTTGTAAAATAGGAAATAACATTAAGCAGCCCTTTGTTTTTATTGTTTCTCGGTTTTTGATGTATGATGTTGAATCTAGTTCTCATCATGACATATGGACTCAAAATAACGACGACAATTCGACGTGACAGCAATCAAATTTTGATCACAATTAGCCAATAATTAAATGTTAAATTTGTCTTAGAGCCATTTAACAGTTAGCATCTTGCAATGTAACACTAACTTGTCTTAGTAACTTCATTTGTCATCAAAAACAGATACTGTTTAATACCTCCTCTCCTCGTATATAGGACTACAAACGAGGGATGTGATACGCTTTTGCCAATATTTCAGTAAACACAAGCATATTTTATGGACAATACTCTCCGAAACTAGCTTTTGTGTGCTATAAGATGCCTTCCTAGAAGATTTTATCATTCGGGGCTAAAAACAGGTAATTTTTAAGTCTTAAAAAGTCTTGGCTTTATTAAAATGATTTACATTTTACTATAAAAAAGTTGCTAATAGTATCCGGAATATCAAAATAAATTATTGCAGAATTTTGATATGATTTGATTTAAAATGTTGCACAAGAGTGATACCATAATCGATAGGATGAAGGTCAGATGAGAGTAAATTATGTTCAAATGAAGAAGGGAAAAATTACCACCTGATTCAAGACTTCAGTCTTCAAATTTGACCATCAAGTTGCGAAAATAATTTGAATTCTGGTTACATTAAATGTGCAGAAGTTTTTTTTTCTTCTTATTCTTAAAAACGATATTTACAGAAATCAAGAAACACACACAAACTACACATTCAAAGATATACTCGCATCCATCGCAAGTGGATACTAATATTTTCGATTATTTTATGACCTCCTTTAGCATTTAAACATCAAAATCTATACCAGAATAATAAGGAAAAAAACTGATAAACTCTTAAACAAGAATATACAACATTTTGCTTCCCTGGACCACATTGGATGAATACGAGTTGTTTGGAGTTTCACAAAAACCTCACTTAAAGACACTAACAATAGTTCGTATACAAAAAATGGTGTAAAATATTACTAGGATATATTTAAGTAATTTAAACTTAATAATTTGTGATTTATGAATTATAATGGTTGAAACATGGAATTGACATTGTTTAACATATCTTATATGACATTTTATACGTAACATTTCATTTTAGTGTTCATCAGAATAAAGATAGCTAGAAATCAAAATTAGTGACTCATTGGAATTTTAGAGATTGATATATCAATATTTGGTTTAGAGATTGATATATCAATTCCTGAAGTTGAATGTTTTAGTTATTTTAAGCGAGCAGTCGAATCTACCAAAAGTATTAAATATGGAAGTCAACCGGCATCATCAAGTTTTGGTACACTTTTTTTACTTTCGAATATCAAACTATCTTATTTCATTAAGTATGACATAAAATATTTTTAATATTTGGCCATTTTGAAACCACCTAACTTTTGTAAAGAACATGATATCATCATACTCATGATCCTTTAAGAAATTCTTGGAATTAGCGATAATTCAATCCTCAAACCCTTAAAAAATTCGTGTTCTTGACAAAGATTTGCATTACATGGTTCTTTTTTAAAACTTTTCTTGGTGTATTATGCAGATACTTCCTCAAATGAGAGTTTCCGCGAGCAGTGGCGTCGTCTTCTATTAACTTAGCAAGACCTTCTTTTTTTACCTATCATAGCTGGGGAACATATCAAATAAATACAGTAAATAAGTTGACAAGTGACAAATAAAATCGTGTTAAAGTGTTTTTTCACTGCTTCATATCAATTTCTTAATACTATGCATCTTTTAATGATTCTTAGGAAATATTTTCTTAAGATACATTATAGTCGTCTCTAATACCTCTAATACAAATATTAAATTCAGCCCTATCATAGCATCAATTCTCTCATCCTTTGTCAAAGGATAAAATTTTAAAATGCAAGATTTTTACTTTTCAAATCCTTTTCGGCGGAATTTCGAAGTTCTTTAGTACTCCTAGAATTAGCTTAATGAGACAAATTTATCTTAGAAATATCGTCTTTTTTATGAGGAAAAATATTTGCCACACATAACACTAAACTCAATAAATTTTGCATCTCAATAAACATATAATTTGAAAATGGTTTTGATTTTTCGATGATTAAATTTACGACTACATAACTACCCTTCATGAAAGAATCGCTACAAATTTTAACTTTTTTTAAAAAAATAAACTTTCATTGTGATGTAAGACATTTTTAGTACCGTTATGTTGTCTATAAAGCACTGTACTTGATACGCATCAAATTTAGAGGTGTTTTTAAAAATATAATACTTTTTCATATTACACTCTTTAAAACAAATATGAGAACACGAGCTTAGCTGTTTCTCTCAGTAAAAAAAATGTACCTCAGTCCATTCTTCATTGAATAATTTTCTTTCACAGTAAATTTTCTTTTTATTATGAAAGGATTTTGTTGAGACTTAAGGATCATGCTAATACCTCAAAATTTTGAAACATTTTCGTTGGTTAAGGTAGAAATAAATAATATTTACTCTTAAGAAAAAACGGCAAGAATGTAGAAATAAAGGGGGGGATTATTAAGGGTTCAAAAACTCGAGTTATATTTACCTGCCTTAATAGAAGATAAAAACGGATGTGAGTCAATAACTATCTAGTTTTCTTCACTTAATTTACAAAAACACTCTCAATATCAGTTCAACTATATCTTGCTATCTAACTGTCATAAGCTATTCAGAAATAAACAGATTGGTGAATATCAAGCGATGCACGAATGCAATCTTAGTCCATTTGATTGCTACAGTAAACAACCATAAATAAAATGAATCATAGGGGTGTGGCTCTTGCTCTATTTTGGGTTTTCCAGATGAATAAGGTCGACTTTAGACGAGGCAGTTGTTGTCCGAATGAATGATAGTAATGCAACAGTTGTCTGTCTTAAATAGGAATATATCGCCTGTCTCTCTTCACACTCTATCAACTCACGACCTCAGACGACTATCCACCATGCACTTCACAAGTATTTCTCACTTTCTCCTCTCCGCAAGTTGAATCAACACAAAAGATAATATTCGATGCTAGGGTCTTCAGACGCGTCAACTAGTCGAAAGAAAAACGAGTTAATTAAGCAGCTTTGTGTGTGTCTCACACCAGCCTAAAGTTACCTGTTGTAAAAGAGACGTGGGCGCTGGCCACTAAATGAACTCCCACCGAAGTTATCTATTTTCGGCCACGTGCATCGGTGCGGATAAATCATTAATGTTGACTCGCATATAGCTAAAAGTAATAACATAGACTACTACTTGACATAAGAATTTGTATAATGTTTAGATATGAAGGAAGGGGGGGGGGGTGCTTGAATCAAAAGAAGAAATTTGATACTAGGACTCAAGAATTAATTTTATGGAGTTATGTTTTTATTTTAGTAAATACTGATATTTCTTTCGCCTCACTCTCCTTTTTTGGGCCGCAACGAAGAATGCTTTAGGTCGCAGTTTGGGCTCCCCTGCTCTTAACGCTGCCCAGATTTATGGATAAATGGCCTTACAGATACCCATTGTACTATTGTCCATAATTCTGCAATGAGTTTATTACGGTCCTGAAATATTTGACATTGGATTGGAATAATTAAACCAAGGTGTACTGCTATATCTTAGGACAATATTTAAATTAGAATATTTACTACAAAGTCAGAATATAAATAAGGAAATGGTATGCGTGTTTAAGCGTATGCAAGCAATAAAAAAAAACTTGCTTGGATATTTGTGAAAGTATCAGAAAAATTTAAAAATTCAGTTCAAAGCGTTTGATTATTTCTGAAATACTTGCAGTCTCCTATATTTTCTTGTCATTTCATTTCGAAGTATGTAATTAAATTAAATTACATACTTCGCTAGCATATAAACTTTTAAAGAATAATCATAGGGGTGTCCATCGCCAGAAATACTTCTTCAAAAAATTCACATTAATGAATCCTGTGATAATTTATATATATGTTAAAAGGTATCGTGATAATTTTATTTTTATTTTGTTTCAATTAAATAAATTTATTCTGTGCTATCAATTCTACTACTTCCAGCGAGGCTACGTTCATTTCTCGAAGCTTTTGATTCAAATACGGCAAGAACGCTAGTGAATTGCATTTTGTAATTTAAAATATAATGGCATTCTCTTTTTTAGACGGGGTTGAGAAAAAATATATATTTTGTGAATTTTGTACTTTTTCCTAAGAGGCAATGTTAAGGTAAGTATCGGACGCGGAATTAACTTGAAGTACATCGAATTCAGACATAAGGTTATTTTGCAGTTCGCGAATTTAGTTTCATTTTGAATATTCCTTCCGATCCAGTTAAATTGGTTCTTTCCCTTAAATCGGGTCTTACTCTTGTTATATCATTCAAAATGAGAGTTTGTACATTATTTAGTTAAATAAAAAAAAAAACCATTTAGTTCTTAGTCAATCTTGTGTTAATGTCTAGCTCCGTACCATTTTTGGACCTACTTAAATTAATTAAAATAAAAGCTAAACCTAAAATGCAAAGAAGCTTACTTGATAAATATACGTTTAAAAATATCAATATATTATACAATTTATAAGTATTTGTAACTATACATTCAACAAGTTTTTAAACCTATGTTTAGTCACTTAAGCATCAAATATGTTCTATGTATTAAATATGTAAGAATTTTTAATTTATCATTTAAGACACTACAGATATAATAAATATTGAAGCTAGAGTTCGTAACCTTTTTAAAGAGATCGGATTCAGTTTCAGTTCAGATACTGAGCCAAAATTTCTCCATTTAAAATAGGATTTTTGTAGAAGCTGCATTAAGGCTTGAGAACTAAATCTCCTAATATACTCATTACAACAATAATGTTGAAGGTAAAATAGAGCAACAAAAACAGATGATAAGCTCCAAGTATCTTTCTAAAAATCTCATTAAATAACTTTCATTTCGATCTTCTATTGAAAAAAACTAATGCATCAAACCGTCGGAAAAATAAAATGAGATAAAGTTTTTTTATATTGTCATCGAACTAGACTTCCACCATTCCATTCGGAAGTTACATCCTTTTAATCTTCTACTTCTGTTTTTATCTCACGAGGCCCGATAACTCCACACGAGTTCTTTATCGAAGACCGCCTGACAGCTTTAGGGGAGCCATAAGTCTTCTTCGAGAAAATAGCAGTGGATAGCCCCACATCGATCAGAAGTCCCGAAAATATCTTGGGAAAAAAAGTTTTTTTTTGCGACAGAAATCTCTTTCTAAATAGGTACACTAATGTTTTTTTTTTTACTTCCTCTAACTTGATAGTGTGTTCGAGATCGAACGAAAAAAAAGTTTGCGCTAACTAGAACAGGGAACTTACGGTTAAAGTCATGACTACAGCCTTAGGAAGTTGTTTATAGAGTTTTATTCCATTCAGATTGTTTAAAGTCAATAGCAAGTTAGAATTGTCTATATGTCATTCTGCATAAATAATATTTTGCCTTAAGGTTGTTAGTTCGCAGAAGAAAATGCAATATTTGTCTTTCTTGGAATTTATTTAGGTTTTGTAGACATTGAGAAAAGAATTTTTTGTTGTTAAAATAAAATAAAGTAAATTCAAAAAGAATGTTTTTCTTATTTTGAACAAGAAAAAGAGTTATTTAATATTTGATGCCTTATGTTACTTGTATCTTCAGAGTTTTCTATATTCTTAGCCTGCAAAAAAGTGTCGGAAAATTAAATCTTCATTCTTAGCAACAAGTAAGATGTCCTCAATCACTTAATGCCTACATAAAGATAAAAATAATCATAAGAAATTAATGCATTTCAATAATCAAAAAATGATTTAAACACATTTAGAGATTTAAATTTTTAACAAAATTCCCGCTAAACAGTTCTGATCAAGTTGCATAATCTCAAAGAATGAAGGAAGAATATGATATAGCATGAACTGAGAAGATTTTAATCTGTACAAATAAATAACATGTTCATCACCCCACGAGTAATTTTCTATTTAATAAATTTTATTTGTAAGTCCTCTAGATTTTTCCAACATTTATGGGTCTTATTGTAACTTAATGTTTCAAACTCAGAAGTAAATAAAGCAATAATAACAAAATTGATTTGTCACATACTCTGTAAACAATTACGATGGAATATTTTTTATCATCTGCGAGTGACGGGTTAGCTGAGAAAAAGCTTTGCGTGCCAAACTTGGTAAACACCTCAATTATTTTTAATGGTAGAATTCTACACAATAAACAGTTTTAAAAGATGAACACAATTTTCAATGAAGGGGCGAATTACTTAACATATTGCTTCATTATATATAGAAATGTACAAGCCAAAATTCTTTTTTACGAATAATACGAAAATTCCCAACTTTACGAAAATTCCCTATTTTTAAAATAAGTTCTTGCCATCCCCAGAAAATTACCATAATTTATGCCGAATTATAAATAAAACAGTGTCCCTTAAGTCTTATCCAAGTTTCAAATTGCTTTTAATACTAGTTAATTTGATGAAGAACTAATAATTATGGGCTCATAGCAACAAACAATTGATACTGAAAAACAATGCTGAGATATTTATAAAATGAACAAATTACCTTGAATAATTAGCATTCTCGAATGAACGCCGGACAGTGCACTTGAAAATATAATTATGAAGGACAAGCTATGAGGGTGAAATGGATAGAACAATTGCAAAGAAGACAAGGCAGTGTAAACTTATACCGTCTGGGAACTAGAGATACATTGAATTTCAAGAGGTCTGATAACTTAATTGAGCCACTTAGTGTCATTTTGAATGATAATACATCAAATTAGGATCAATGCAAGTGTTGTTACTCTTTCGTTTATTAAAATGAATTTGTTGTAATATAAGGCTGCTATTTGTTAATTAAAACTTCCACGGAAATTTCTAAATTCAGTAAAGTTTATATAGTTGTTTTAAATTATATCAATACTTTTATTTAATTTTAATAGTTTTCTTTCCTTTGCAATTTGCAAATCGAATTCATATTCATAAAACACTATTTTAGATAGCCGATTTTAGGTACAGAACATTTAAGTTCAAAAAAAATGTGTGAAATTAAATTAAATCATACTTTGATATATTTAATTGCATAAAACATTGATTGTTTTATCAGAGGAATATTCTGTTATTCATATCTTAGTTTTAAGTGATTAGCTAAATGCAAGAATTCAAGTGCAAATTTTTGAACAAAAACGTTTTTAAACATATAGTTGTAGAGGGAAATTTAATTAATATTTATTAACTTATTTATTGAGCGAGAAATAAATCTTAACTTTGATTTTTGGGGGACTTTTTAGCAAAAATTATTTTTTCCGTAAAAATGTTTAAAAAAAAGCTTATAATTAATTTTTAACGCAATTAAAATGTTTCAACTATTTAGCTTTATTTTAAGGCTCCCGTCTGCCAACTATTTTGATTTCGTAAACGTAATGTTGATCCTGTGCAATTTCTACTATCGCCCTCAATTTTAAACTATTATATCTATTTGATTTGAATAAAATGTATCTAAAAGAGCAAAAAATAACGAAGGCTTCCGTGGTACTATATTGTTCTTCCAATTTTTTAAAATATTTTTAAATATCTTTCAAAAATACCGGAAAATTCACAAACTGATATTAAAATAGGAATAAAAATATTTTTTAAGAATTGGAGGAAAACTTTTATTTTGTCAGAAACCTTCGTTATTTTTTGCTCTTTCGGATGTTCTTTTCACTATCAGATAAAATAGTCTAGACTTGAAGAGGAAAGTAGAAATTCCATAGGATTAACATTACGTTTTCGAAAACAAAATAACCGGTAGACCAGAGCCTTAAGGTTTACTTTGAATACTTTTAGTTCTGCACACTTGTTTAAAAATTTGTTTTGGGGAGCAAGCTAACATAATTTGTATCATACATTGAAGTGTCAAAAATCATGGGATATCTCTTATTATCATGTGAGACCTCTTTTTGTCTGATGGAGTGCAGCAACACAACGTAGAATTGACTCAACAAGTCGTTGAAAGAGGCGACAGCTATATTTTAACAGCCGCCCATAATTGTAAGTTGCCAGTGCAGGAATCTATGACTACAGGTCTTTATGTATCAGTTAAGCTTTCGATCCTGACCCATAACGGTTCAATAAGATTTATATCTGGTGATATAGGAGGCCAATAATTAGATGAAATTGTCCAGAATGTTCCTCAACCCAATCGCAAATTATTTGACCCGATGACTTGGGGCATTTTCAAGATAGAATATTCCATTACTCTTTAGATACCTGAAATTTAAAAAAGGGCAGCAAATAGTTTCAAGTAGAAAAACATAACCTTTCCTAATAAACGTTTGGTTCAGTTTCAATATAGAACCCAATTCATGTCTTGTAAGAATACCACAATGGATCCCCACCAACTTGTACAACGCCTTGTGAAAAACTTAAATCCATGACCTCGTAAGGTCAACGCCACACTCATACCATACCATCAGCTCTTGCCAAAAGGAATCGTGACTCGTCTGATCAAACAAAATTTTTCCAGTCATTTTAGATGCAACCGATAATATGTTCAAGAGCTCAGTAGAAGTGCTGCATTCGGTGACATGTTGTTAGTAAAAATACTTGTTTTGGTCTTCTGCTGCCATATCATATCAACACGTAATTTTGCGGCACTGTCCTTCCGAACATATCTGCCGTATGTCCCACACTGATTGATGCTTATTTTTTGATGTTGTGATGCTTTCTTGGTAGTACTGACTGCTCTACACAAACGTCTCTTTCTCGATTATCAAGTAGACGCAGTTGACCACATTGTTATCCACAGTGGGAGGTAATTCCTGAAATTATATGTTCTGAGCACGTTAGGGAATTTACATTAATGAATTGTCTTGCAATTTCCGAAATAGAATGCCCCACGAGTCTAGCCACTAGTATTCCGCGTTGGAAGTCTGTGAATTTCTGATGTACGGCCATAACCCCGTCAAGAATAGCATGAATGTCTTGAGTTTAAATGAAAGCTCTAACTTTGCACTGTTCATTTATACATTCCTTTCGCGATTCTACTGCCATTTAACTATTCTCATATTGCTATCCCAAGATTTCTGGCACTTTGTATACATACGCGGTGGAAAATAAAATCCCATACCCAAGAGTTCTGCAAGATAAAACATAATTTGGGAGGCATGTTTGCACGCCTGAAAGATGACATGTTTCAAATTTTGTACTAAATGAACAAAAGTGGCTCTAATAGTGCCACTACAAACATGCGAATCACGTTTGCTTTAAATATGCGACATAAACTTCGTGAGAGTTATTTATCTCACGAATTGAGAGCATACGCTTGTGAGTTACATCTGAGTCTAGAATATCCTGAAGGAGGCGAAAAATTTAGCTTCAGCAGAGTTGTGTAATAACACTGCGAAAAGGTGTATTTACTTTAAAGGGGAATTTTACTTAATAAGTAGATTAGACAGAGATCAGAAAATACGGACAAGCTCTTAGAAGGAAGACTACCTTATTTTTCGCTTGTCTGTGGGGTATAGTAATTCTCTTCAGCAGAAAATTGAGCTTTTGTTCACCCCAGAGTGACTTGTTGAACTTAATAAATCGATTACTTGAGGACGACTTAAAACCAGATGTCCGTAGCATACATTCTCGCAAATAATTGGTATCTTCAATTTCAGAGGAGTGATGCTTGAGCTCACTAAAAAGCGAAGTGGAGATTTGTTATGTTCTCAGGTGATAAGATATTTCTATCTAGTTGTTAGTGATGGCCTTTTGTGATGTTATGTAGACACACAAGATCTACACCAGAAATTATGATCTAGTGAGAAATTTTTTGTTACAGCATGAACTCTTTCTTTGTTATACCGACATCTTGACAGCAAATTTGCATATCAGACTGGTGATTAAACCGATTGACCTGCCATTGTCGTCTTTATTTCAGGATAACTTTACAACAGGAAAATGTGCATCCCAATGCTACTGCTGTTATCCAATATGCTCTACAGCGTCGACATTTTGCCTAAAACTACAAAATTACCAGATATTTCAACCCATAGAGTATGTATGGAAAATTAATGGATGACGAATCCAGTATCATTCACAAATAATACGGAGCATTGCTGATTTAAATGACCGAACGCAATAGGCATGGAATACAGTCCCACAAAATGATATACGACACTTGTACGACACATTGTTTGGACGTTTGCCTGCTTGCATTGAAAGTAAAAATGACTCTTTTAGTTATTATTGCACTACCATTTCACATTTGAAATAGTTGTTCTCGCGCATACTTTAACATGCGACCTTGAAACTTAAATAGAATAGATATGTTATAAAGACAAATACTTTGCCTAAATTTTATTCCTCTAAATTAATGGCTCCTTGTACTCGAATTTAATTTTCCACGAGTACATTTCCCCTCTGTATACAATTTTTTCCATTTTGTATACAATTTAATTAAACTGCTAAGGAATGGAGAATCATTTTTTTTTTTAAAGTTTGCTCTTATGAGCTCCGCAAAGTCAAGCCCATCACATATAAGCTTGCCTTTAGCGGTGAGGCGACGTTTCATACCAACTGTAAAGTCAACAGGCACAGTGCTCACATGTAGTGTACAGCAAACGTTGAAGTGGAAAGCAATTCGCGAAAGTTTAATGTGCTTTGTACCATGTTTCAAGATAAAATTTTCAGATTTTCTTTTTTTTAAAGGGTACTTACTAGGATATGCTGCTGATTTAGCTTTTTCTACAATTAGTAGAAGGAGCTCGAGCTGTGGATTTATTATCGACTGGTTATCATCATTCTATTTCTCTGGCAGGAGCATTCACAACTTTATGAACTTTAAAGAATTATCATTAATTTAATTTTCTCCAAAGACTTGTAACTTCTTTAACTTTGAAACAGTGGCTCATTAAAGTTGCTTTTATTGACACCTGTGTGTATGTGTATGACTGTGTGATCCAAATCCTTAACCTCATTTCAGTTTAATACAGTTGCCAAAATTAATACGCTTTGTTTTTCTTTATGAATTCCTTATTCATTGAAATTTTAAGCACAGAATTATGTATTCTTTAAAACTATACCCTGCTGATCCGAACACTACAAATAATGTTAAAGTATTTCCAATATTTATATATTTAAGATAATCTAAGCGTTTTGAATGTATTTGATATGGCTTTGACACATCTCTATAAAATGCTACTATAATTAATTTTATACGATACAAATTTTTAAAGCAGTGTTAAGACAAAAAAAATTCTGTTTTTTCAGATTCAGAAACATCTTTATACACAATATTAGATTCTGTAATTAACAAAACATAATTTTTGAAATTACATTAATGAAAAAACAGTGATTAGGAAATATTTTCTGCATCAACGTCGTTCCAAAAACAGATTTCAAAAAATATTATTTCGAAGCACATTTTTCAAAGTCAAAAACAAACTTGTGACTGAACTACAAACATCTTTCTCATCTTATTTTCCAGTCTAGTAACTCAATTATTCTGTCAGTGACTGCCACCTCCATTTTTTCACAGTTATATTTAATTCTTCTGAAAGCGAAAAATGCGAGTTAAAACAAAATCTAATGCATCATCTTCATTGAAGGGTTCCAGCATGGCGGCTTCGTAATTGACATCCAACGGCGCCATTTGTACAGCTATTCAGCTTCATCCTTTAAAGCAACGAATGCTTGAAAAATGATCTCTCTTTTAAGCCAAGATTCTTCGCCTGGCCTTTTGTCAGCGAGCGAATGTACACAGAAACATTCTGTTTTTTAGCAAAAAAGAAAAAAAATAATAATAAAAGAATAAAACATGAACATTCATTCGGCGACATTGTTTCAGACAAGACGTCGCGTTGCTATGGGTTACCACGATTTCTAGACCATTGAATTCCATCAAAAAAAAATACAACTATCAGACGATTTGAAATATGTTTCCGAATATTCTTTTTTAAAATAAAAATAGGAACAGATACTGAAGTAGAATTTAGTAAAGAGTTAAAGGCGCATTTTTTATACAAACATGATTTTTAAGGGAAAGGATTGTACTTGCAAGCAATTCCTCAAAAGGCAATATTCACAAAAAGGCTTCAAATTATTCAAGCGCAAAAAAAGACGTGTCAAAATGCCTAAGTTAATAAACATTTATTCAATCTTCAACTGAAACTCCTTTCTTTTTAGAGGAACTATTTTTTTTTGTTTGACGTCTTTAAAATTACTTTGGCTCTTATACAAATTGACTGTCTGTAAGTAATTTACTACTTAATAAATTAACTGCTTCAAAAGAACAGTTTAAATTGGCACTAAAATGTTTTCGATTTTAATTGATTTCAAGAAGATTTCTCTGATTTTACTCTTTAAAATTTCTACTCTTTTAGTGTCATTGAATATATCAATCGGCATTAAAAGGAATCATAATATTGTTATTTAGTTAAACTTATCGGTGACATATAATTGCTGAATTTAACACGTAAATTTTACTATCTATATGAAAAAGAAAGTCAAAAAATAAAAGCAGAACAAATGTGTATACTATACTCATTTCTCTCTATTATACATATTTTTCTATTATACATATTTGTATAATAGAGAGAAATGAGATTAAGTCTACAATGTTTACTAATATTAATATCAAAATTCAATACAAAATACTCTTTTTTTTGCTTATGAAATTCAAGAACATAAAAATGTCTCAGATTGAGGATTTTATCCTCAACACTTTTCATAGTGGAAGGTTATTGAACTGAACTTGATTTTAAAAAAGAAAAAAATATTTATAATTCAAGAAAACAACTCGTAAATCCCAAGTAATTAATCAGAAGTTATTTAGATGTCAAATGAAATTTAAAAATGCTTCTAATTTTTTCGGTGTTATATACTGTTTGTTATTTAATATTTGAAATTTTATTTAAGTTAGAAGGATTTTTCATATTGGATTTATATAACTAAACAAATATTTTATCCTAGCTCAAAATTAACTTCGAACTATTTCCCTTAAATTTAAATTATTTTACAGACGATTCTTTTACATTCATATAATCATGAAAAATAATTTTTAATATCAAGCAATACCTTACAGTAGGAGAAATCGTTTAATTTACTTAATTAATAATTTAAGTTAGTATTTGTCTCTATAATCCTATTTCTACAATTATAAAATCAAAATGTTTATTAAAAATTTAAAAATGTTTAAAACTAATGGAAAAATATTAAATACATGTAAAGCAGATTTATGTTATTTTTAATAGAAACAGGAAATATCCATGAATGAAAAACGAAAGAATATCATCTGATTTCATGGTTGATCTAAGAAAACTTTCTCAGTTAAATTAAGGAGTTTTAACATTGATTAATAGTCATTATTGAAATTCATCAATGAGTTACCTAGAAATCTTCCCCGTGCCTTTTAATAATCCCTTGACCAATTTTTTTTAAGTGCGAAACATTAATTTTTAATGAAAAAAAAAACTTTTCTATATCTTCCATAAAATACGTGAGAAGCATCTGTACAGTTTATTCCAAGAAGAAAAATGGCTTTTTCTTTTATTGGATTCATGTTTAAATCCATCGGCTTTAAAAATTTCGTTTCAGGAACTTAAAATTCTACGCTCAAGGAACTCTTAAAATCCTTTCAAACTGATTGTTCGTCGCACTATTTTTTATGAAATGTGCAGTTTCGCGGAGGAAGATCTCTACCAATTTAAAGGAAATGGATATATGTGATAAGTAAGGCACTGACATTTGGCGTCGAAATCGCCTCTAGGGACATCTAAAAATCGAATTCTCATTGTGTCAATCTATGAGAGCACCGAAATTTCCATCTTTTCTTTCTTCTCCTTTTGGCTATCCCTTTACTATTTTTTCTATTATTATTATTTATTCTATCTTTGTCTCTCTGTGTCGGGGAGTTTCGGAACCCAACGCCATTTTGTCGAGTCGAGTTGTGCAACGGGACGGTCGAGCGGAGTGGAGTTGTTGGGGCGAAAATTCGATCATGGCGCGGCAGCTGTTGCATAATATTCGCATTGTTTCGCCTCCAAAAATCCTATTCCCCTTCTCTCTCTTTCGTTCTTTCCATTTTTTTATTTTTATTTTTTATTTTCGTTCTATCAAAGCACGTCCGAACCGATCAATACTCCAGATGAGGTTTCTCTTAAAATAGAACCTCGGTTATGCACCGAGCGAAACGAATAAGGAAAAAATGAAACATCCACGAAATTCTTACCCACCCTACTCTACGCATTTTTTTTTTCATTCAATTCTTTTCGTGGTTGGTAACAATCTACTTTTTTCTTCTCTTTTTTTGGTCCCACTCGAGCGAAATATTTTTCGAAAAATACGTGGAACGCATAGATAAAATGCAAACGATTCAGAAAAATATATTAATTTGCATTAATGTCTCATACACGATGGCTGCGTTTTGAATTATTGTTTGAAAGTAACCAACACCTGTTGCTTTCTTATACAAATGTAAGCGTAAAACTGATGTTGTAGAAACTTTTATTCTCATTTTAAACATTTGATTGTTGAAACAGATTGTTTAAAGAAAGATTTTTCGATATAGCTTGTACTTTCGCGTAGAACTTGAATAGAATTTAATAGCTATTAAAATAATTCAGATTAATTCTTAAAGAACCATTATCTTGATAAGGCTTAAAAATGTCTATCTTTTGCCTTATAAATTATTCAAAGCCATTATTTAGTTCAGTGTCCAATTTGAAATAATTCGTGTTTATAATTATTGATGTATTCATCCCAATTTTTTCCAATTTGAAAATGCATTTTTGCATATTATGAAATCTATTCATTTATCCTTGATTGAAATGACCTCCTAATGGCTTAAAGATCAAATAAATTTCTTTTTACTTTTAAAAATGAGTTTCTATTAGTTTATTTATTATCTGGAATGCTATTAGGAAATATCTTTGAATTAAAAAAGGATAAAATCTATCATGTTTTATATATTATAATTATAAGAAAAGTATTTATATGAGAAAGTTATTTAATAAAACTAAGTTTAAAATATTGAAATTATATAAAAAGTATAGGCAAAGTAATAAAAATTACGTAACTTAAATCTAAATTAAAATGTATTCATAAATGGAAAACTAAATTGACAAAAAGTCAAAAAATAGCATTAAAAAACTAAAAATTTGCATTTTAACTTAGAAAATTACAGTTCTGAAAATATTAAGGTGATTAATCAAAATTTTGCTGAATTAAATATTCTGAAATAAAATGAAACAACAAAATTTAACTTTAATATTTTTAACGTTTCCACTCAGAATTTCTAAATAAAAAATGTGCTACTTTTAAAAATTAATATCTTATTACAGCTCTTTCGAAACTAGTGGTTTGATTCAAATTATACAATTGTGACATAAATTTGAAAAATTAACTTACAATTCGAAAAAATTGCTTACAATTCGAAACATTAAAAATTATTGTTATTTTAAAAAATTCAATGAATAAAAATTTTTAAGTCTGGAATTTCTCTACGGAATTACTATTAGAAAAAACTCTCATAGTACTCTTTTTTCTAAAAAATATACTTATAAATGTTTCGCATTAAAATCAAATATTTAAAAAAAGGACTGGTGTAGGTATCACTCATGATATTGTAATAAAGGATTAAATCGGGGTAAATGCAAAGCGGCACGAAAGCTAACACTGCGACTGATGCCAGATTCGCGTGCTCAATTGTCTATTGTGACTCATACTTTGTTTTTTGGTGGTGCTGAATTATGCATTTTGTAGCACAGCCCAAAATGTTTTTATAACAAATATTGTTTTCTTAACAGCACGCTATAAGCAACGCAAAGTTCGAATAACAAAATGCATCTGTGATGAATATTCAGTTAACTCATAAATGAGATGCTTTCCTTTCGTGCTTAAACTGAATTTAAAGGAAATTTTAATTATAACAGCTCAGTTTGAAAAGACATTTCTGTTTACACTTATTTTATTATTAGTAATCAACCGATATTACTTTTTAATTTAGCGTAAATGATTTTGGCAGTAAGAATTCGAGAAAGTAGCAACGAAGCCTATGTATATAGAAGAAAAAATCTAGATTTTATGTAATTACATTTATGTCTAATTTCTATGAATTTCGACATCATACAGTTATTATACAGTTTGCAAAATTGTAATGCACTTTTAGCATACACCATTATTCAAATTGTAATGTATCTCTTTTTCTATAAACATTAAATTTTTATCTTAATGATATAAAATTAACAAAGATTGACCTTATTTTATTCAATCGCAAAAGTTTGAAAAACATAAATTTGAAATTTAGTTGAAAACATTAAGGGGTTTCTTTTAAAACGAAAAAGATACTTTACCAATAATTTAAACAGCAAACCATCGGTGCTTTGATTATGAATTCAAATTCGAATTTAGAGAGAAAATAAAGCGACCGTTTAAATCACTAATCGCATTGAAGAAGTATCTTCAATCATATCGAGTAATAAAAATTATTTTTCGGAAACAATGTTTGAATAATACTTTTGAAACAGAGATGAAACATAAATGTGTCAAAGATTGCCTGAGATTAAAAATAGAACAACCGTTTTCTTGTTTTAATTGAGTTATGGAGTGAAGTTGAGTTACTCTATATACAATACGACAAACAAACAAAAATCTAGAAACGATTTCGAAGTTTATTTTAGAAAAACGGCAGATTTTAGATAACAGAAAACTTTTTTATATTTTCAGAATTAGTGATGAATAATTCGCATTCCTGCAGTATAGTTTCGTTTGTGGCGACTTGTGATAGCTAACCATTTAAGCTCACTCTACCACTGTAAGAACGACCCGGTCATTTTGGCAAAGCAAGCAAGTTGAAGCAGACTGAAGCTGAAGAGAACTGAAGTCCTGCCACCACTATTTAAGGTAGCACTAAAAGAAGCAGGGATGATGAATCGCCGAGGAAGTTACTTGCAGAATCAAACACGAAATAAAATAGGATTGAATAGAAAAAAGAGTAATATTTTTAAAAAAATTGGGATTATGACTTTTGTCCGTGGCTTAGAAAATTACGCATTTCAGTCAATAAATGAAAAATACCAAGCTTGTGATGAAAATGTTTGGACATAAAATGATTTATTTCGCTGATTGCTTCTCAAAAATGTATAAAGTGTCCCAAAATGATAAGAAAGTTAAATCAATAGCACAAAGGGTCTTCGGTCACTCAGTGGCTGATCAAATGAAACCTGTTGAAGCGGCTGTCTTTCTGCGCACTCATAAGCATCACTCCCAGAATTTGAAATGGGTATTTGAAAACTAGATATATTAGCCGAAAAGCATGATATATTTTAGATGCGTAGCAATAGAAATAAGGGAATCAAAATTTAAAGTGAACAAGAAGAAAACACAGAATTTAAAGTTACTTCACTACATCAACACTTTCAGAGGGCTACTGTCATAACATTTTGGATTCAATTTATTGTAAATAGTTTTTTTTTATCAGGTTGTACTACAGGATTGCAGACCTATATTTTGTACTTGATTAATAGTACTCATAGTTCTCATACTTTGAGCAGGAGTTAGGTGTATGAGGGTTAGGGAAAAGATGAATCGTGTAACATTCTTTTCACTAATGAATCCTGTTTTTGAATTCAACCATACAAGAGGCAGTTCATCATCAGCAAAGAACAAATCACAAAAAATATTGTCCTATTTGAGATATTCTTGTTTTCACACGGATTGTGATTAATTATTTCAGACTGTTTTTTTTTTATTATTATTGTGGTTGTGATTGTTTTATAATGAGAAGTAACACGAGGGTCTTGGCGATGGGCCTTGTAATTTTAAACCTTGGTCAAGTGAAGACAACACCTGAACTGGTACCTACTTCTCCAAACTTCCACACCACATCAAAGTGAGGATTAGGGACCTAGACTAGATTTAAGGATAATCAGTTCCACTATAAGGCGGGTCTTCAGTTGCATCAAGGCTCGAACCCTCGCCTCGACGAAATTAACGCCAGCCTCGAGTCCGAGATCATGACCACTATGCTACCACGGCCACTTTTTTTGATTGGAAGTGGATGATGATGTAAACTGTATCTCTTTCTATGGTTATAACAATCCATAAATCATCAGAAATTGCTCAGTGAGGGCTTAGAGATACAATCCTGAGATCATCAGATCTATCACAGAGCCTTATCCTGCGTCAGTCGGACATGAGTTTCTTTTCATTGTTTATAACTCGACATCGCGATCGGTTAGAAGTCTTTTATTCCAAGAAGGAATCTTTCGAATGGCTTTGCGAGTGTAATCCCAGCATGAACTCAATTTTAGGGAAAAGTGCTTCTGTTCTCTTAATCTTCCGTTCTTCTTCAATTAAACTGGTAACTAGTAAGAAGTTGTCTTCCACTAAAATGAGAGATAATGCCCCCATCCTTCTTTAAAAATCTCATTGATTCAATATCTCATAGCTGTGCTTAAGGTCAGAAAAAATACTGCCCTTACAGATACTTACTTTTATCCACGAAATTGCATATCTGTATTAATTTTACTCATTTGTATCCGAAAAATCCTGTGCTTGTATTCATTTTTAGATATGCGCGTATTATACATTTTTGTGTGTGGTTGCAGTGAAAAATTATCTATTTTTTGTTCCCTGTGTAGTTTCCTGTTATCATATCTTGAAACACCTATATTAATCAGTAAACGTTTTCCTTATCAACAAATTTTATTCAAAATTGTGATATTCCGGTTTATTAATTAATTAATACGCTCATTTTAATTTATATATTCATTCATTTTGCTTCTTATCTTGAATAAAAAACTAAACAATGGTAAGACATTCTTACACGAGAAAACATATATAATTAATAGTTAGTTTATTACATGTCCTTATAAAAAAGGATAAAAGATATCAAGCCCTACTGAAATTAATAATTAATATTATAATTGATTGCTACTGAAAATAATAATTTCTCGTGAAAGTGAACGGTACTTCCGAACTCTTTCCACGAACTTTCAAGCACTCCATGAGTTGTGGTTAAAATCCTTTAATCTTATGGTAATGTTTAGAAATCAAGAGTCTAATAGCCTGAGGTTACTCTTTCTTGGTAGAAGTGTAATCTAATCTAAAACTTGAAGTTTAGGAGATTATTAGTACACGAAAAGAAACTTTTGAATGTGGTTATGAGATATTTTCTCGCACGTGGTAGGAAGTTCTCACAAGATTTATTCTTCTTCACTTAATTTTATTAACATATCCAACAACAAAACCATGCAAGAATTTTCAAGCAAAACATATATATATATATATATATATTTACACACACACACACACACATATATATATATATATATTTACACACACACACACACACACACACACACACACACACACACACACATATATATATATATATATATATTCAAAATTAAGAATATTATGATGCAAATAAAACGGTAAACAAATCAAAATTTATTTTCTTACAGTCTTATGACATCTCCAGTTCCTTCTTTTAAAAATTATTCTATTTTATGCTCGTTCTTTTCAACTTTTTGCTTACCTAATTTTTAAACCACTTCATTAAATTTTAGCAATACAATCATAAATGACACATTCATCACAGGAAAAACTTGTATTGCTATGTTATCAATAAACTTAAAGCACCCTTCCATTTTAAAAACTTATTCTACATAGCAGTTAGTCAAAGTTTAAAATTGGTTCCCAAAATATTCATGTAGATGAAATTGAAATTTAAAGTATTGAATGTCCAAACATTGAAATTCAATGTGAAATCAGTATTTGTTGCAAGAAAACTCCCAATCCATTCACTATATCTAGTAAAATATATTTTTCCTAGAGCTCGTCATACCATTAAAGTAAGAAAATTCTATAATGATTATGCTGGAATTATTTTCGAAACAAAACATATAAAATTCATTCAGCAAGCAAACTTGAAGCTCAGCAAGTAATACAGAGAAGTAGCGTAGGAAAAAAAAAGACATGTTTATTCTTAAAACAAAAATTTTATTATGAAGTTAAATCAATATACTACTATACCAGAATAGAATGCACCTCGTTAGTTTGTACGAAAATTCTACTTCCATATCTAGCAATTCCATCTCCAATATTTCGATTTTAATAAAAGATAAAAATAAATAAATAAATATACAACTTCCCCTATAACGACTTCTTTGGTGCATTCTGCATAAATATATATAAATTCGAATCTCACTGGAAATTTGAGTATTTGTCAAATAGTGAAAAGGTAGTCATCATTTACCAAGAAAATTTTGAAATCCTTGGGATAAAGAACCCAGTTTCGGTTTTTTGGATCATTTTAAGGATCTTCTATGAAAAGCTGCTGAACTTCGATGAAGTTGGAAAAGTTTTCTCTGGGATTGTGAAATTCTAGTGCTTATACTTGCACATGAATGCTGAAATATTTTCTAGACTAATAAGCTCTCTGTATAAAAATGAAAAAGTACTCATACTTTTTACAAAATTATGAGTACTTTTATACATGAAATTCTAGTGCTTATACACTCAGTACTTTTGCATAGAATCTTACAATGAATAAATTATTTAAAACATGTATCTAAATATATTTGAAAGAAAAATTACAAATTAATTTTATTTAACAAAATTTGACGCAAATTGTATTCTTCTAATTTAATCAAGTAATAATTTCAATATGAAACTAAGAACAATATCTCAAGCATTTCTTAATTGATAAAATAAGCATTGATATTGATAAGATAAGCATAACATAAGCCTTTCTTAATTTTTTCATATACTTGTTGTAATATGCATATTTATTAAGTTATTTTATTTCTACTGTCTGTAAAATGATTCAACAAAATTGTGATTATTAGGCACAAATGGATAAGTTTTGCAATTCAAGAAAATTATTCAATCAAAAGATCTTTTCTTGTAAGCATTGCAAATAATCTTTGAAATTCAAGAAAGTTTGCGGAGGAAATTTAAAACACCGTAACTAACCTGATTAAAAAAATGCACGCTAACGTTCCATTCAAATAAATTATTTTGAATGCATTGTTAGTACACGAAGAATGTGATTGAAAATACATTTCCCAATCAAACACAAATAAAAAAATACATCAAATAAGTTTAAAATTAAATATAACACAATAGACATGAATATAAATTCAATCTTCATTCAAAGTCGTAGCACTTGTAACGAAGTATAGAAATCACTGAGCGTAAATGCTGCCGAATAAACATCACAACGCACAAAAAGTAACATATCTTTGTCTAAAACAAAACAATTTTTTTTCATGTTTTGAATATATTTATTTATTTATTTTCTTTACTAGAAGCTCATAAAATTATTAACACAAACAGTATTTAAATGAAAAACTCAACTAACTTCTGTTCTATTCAACATATTGGAAAGTTTTAGAGTCATGCGCCAGCTGAGAAAGGATACAGCGTGAAGAAGGAGAAAACCAACAAAGTTAGCTTCAAATTTTTGATTCATAGTTGTTTTATTTGAAATTTCTAGACAATTTCATGGCAATATACATTATTTTCAAAATTTCGATAGCTTTGGTATCGAAGACTATTAAATTAATAAATCAATTGGTTATTCGTTTATTTAAAGAGACCAAAGCATTATTTACTTAAAAATGACTTAGTAAAAGAATTATAGAAAAAATACTGGACGAAACAGTATCTAATATACTTAAAAAAACAAAAATTAATATGTAATTAATTTCTTTAAGACATAAAGGGGAAAATGAAAAATCAATAACTAACACTAGAACAATGCAAACAAATGTTAAAAATGTGTAGCCATTTAGAGGACGAAAACCCTATTTATTGAAAAAATAATAATAATAGACTAATATAATAAAAGTAATAAAATTAAAAATACAAGATAAATAACCAAAAATCAGATTAATGTTTATGGAAATGAAATTTTAAATATATATATATATATATATATATATATATATATATATATATATATA
>BMAW01002642.1:365753-417716 GCA_019974015.1 Nephila pilipes | reverse complement strand
ATATATATATATATATATATATATATATATATATATATATATATATAGCAAAAACAGAAAGTAAAATATTTAAGTTTCTTTTAAAATAAATCCTGTACATAGTCAGAAATACATAAAATTATATGTTTTAATTATTTCAGTAAAGTCAAAGGAAAATAATTTTTTCTTGTATCGTACAAAAGGAAATCAATTGCGCTTAAAAGCCTTCTTATAAACAACTTTTGGCTTGTTATCAGCATTTTTCACTTTTATCAACTTTGATTTATATCACAGTATTAGCGTTATTCAAAAATTTTGGATAACGCTAATACCGTGGAAGAAATGTTGCACTTTTCAAAGAGAACTAAATTATTTGCTATAAAGAAATGAGACCCCGTAGTTTATTTCAAATAAACCCCCCAATTTATTAATTTGTCGACGTTAATTGAAATGAATATATTAGAATATAAATTATAATGATGGATTTTTAACAGTTTTCTTTTATATATATACAATGGAAATATTTCCTGATTTTAAATTTGCATGTATTCTCGCAAATAATAGTTTTCATTATGTAAGTCAATTAAACATATTCAAATTTAAGTTCTTTTAATTTTATACTCATAATTTGCTAGCTTTCTGGATTTAAACTATTGAACAGAACAAAGAATTTATTCATGAAATTATATTTGTAAATGAGTTTTAGATTAAACTGATTACGAAAAAAAGCTCTTCGAAAGCAGAGAAATTCTTTGGGTTCATTCTTTTTTCGTGCCAATAGACTGAAGGAACAAATTTCACTAGCTCAGACTTACTTTACGCTCTATATTTTCTCAATTCTTTTCCAGAATCTATTTGCGGTGGGAGAAGAAAACAGGGGAAGGGGGCACACAAAAATAGGGTTGAAATTTACCTTTATACGATGCTAAGCGATTCTCCGCAGCACTGAACTTTTGACTTTTCCTATGTTCCGTTTTTTTTTATTCTTCTGCATCTTAAATTTAATTAAGGTGGAACGAAAGAGAGTTTTAGTACGGTGGAGTTAGAAATCCAAGGAATTTTATTTCCAAATTATTATTTTCTTTAGCTAAGGAAACTGAAAGCGTTTACGCGCGTGCAAAAAAAGTAAATTACTGAGAGTTAGCGAAAATGAAAGAACATTAGGAAAAAAAACCCATAATTCTACTCATTCCAAAGAGAAAAGTAATCTTTCGAGGACTAATAAGATTTATTTACAAGTCAGTGACATTAAAAACTATTGCAGTGAAGGAAGTGGAAAATAAAGACAAGTCTATTCATCAGATAAAAATGCTTAATTTGCATTTTGGCTGATAAAACAAACTCCTATTTCAAAATTGTGGGATTCTAATTACCAACATGGATCTTTAGAGGAAACGTTTCAATGCTAAAATAAATATGACTATCTACTAAGTTCAGAAATAAAACCATGTCGAATATAATTCATATGCTTAATAAACAAATAGAAAATGAATTTAAATTATTTTTAATAATTTTATTTATTGAAAATCTATATATTTTATACAAAAATATAGAAATGTTAATGTTTTTCATTATAACTTCTAATAGACTTTCTTTTTTAAATTGATATAAATTTCAGCTTTTAAAATACATCTCAATAATCCAAATCATACCAACTTTTTATCATTCGAAATATCCTTACTGTTTTAAGTTTACGTCATTGTAAACAAAGCCAGGCATAGAATATCTAATAGCAGATCATCACAGTAGAGTCATGAATATTAACGACATTTGTAACCGAATTTCTCCACACCAAAACTTACGAGCCTACTCTTCTACCTTGGTCACAACAATATTTTTCCCAATTTAACATTCTCACGAAAAATTTACAGATAAACGCAAGCTCAAGAGTAGACCTATTATCGGACCATTGTTCAAAACTGCGAGGGAAAATAGCGTTTCTAGAGGGGAGGGGTCTGTTTAGCAGATCATCGAGTCAGCCATTATAAGGTGACCGAAAAGCATTCAAGCATACAAATAAAATGTAACATTTCACTACGTTACTAAATAGGTTTTAACGTAGTATCATTTAATTGGATTGATTACTATCATAATCTAGTCATTATAATTCATCTTGTTACACATAATTCTATTTCACTACTGGAATACACTTAAAATACCTTTTTTTTTTTTTTTAAAAAAAAAAAAAAAAGAAGAAGAAGAAGAAGAAAGGATATTTTTATGTCAAAATAATATCAAGAAAAAACAGAGCCTTAAGCATCAAACAAAAACCTTATTACACGAAATACTAAATATTTCATTTTTCCATTTACCGAAATATTTACTTGAATTTATTTACAAAACAAGAATGTTAACAGCACATTATAATCCCAACATGTCCTTCAAGGGAATTATTCAATAATATAGATGCGATTCTTCTATATTAGATCAGAAGTAAATCTACGATTATTCAAGCTATTTAATAGTTAGAATATTGATATATTTCAGCAACTTATAGTTTAATATTCTAATATTACAAACCACTCCATATAAGAATTTCTTTCGCGTAATATTAGGAGGCTAAAAATATACCAACCTGTTTTTTAAATAATTCTCGTTTTATTCACGCCAGATTGATCAAACAACCTATTTGCATAAACCTACATCCCAAGCCAAACATCAAAAGGTTACTCAAAACCCAACCCAAAGAGACCGAATGGCTCATCGATTCGCAAACGATATCATAAACTCCGTGCATGAATTAACGTGGCGATAGCACCCCCATAAAACGAGCCGTTCTCGCCTTTTACACAAGGGAATCAAAATCCGATAACTGTCTGGAAATCCAACGCTTTGGAGACCCGTTAGGTGGAATGTCGTCTCTGCCCTCTTGCGATTAACCTCAACACAATCACAACAGAAACGATCTGCAATGGCGTCAGGATCAGGGAATCATCCCAGGGCTGTAACAAAATACCCCTTTCTGATGTCGCCCCCTCGAGTGTTTACCCCATCTGGTCTGATAATTAGCTACACACCCAGGGTTCTGTTTATCTCTCTTCCTTCCAGTAGCAAATGGCGGCCGATCGCGAACAGAGTGGAGTTGAGAGGGACGGTGCTTACTGCAGGTGGGAAAATTAATTGCCGGCACTCGTTGCAGGGCTGCTACAGATTTGATTCCGCGCTCATTAGGGTTGCCGAGCTTCTCCTTTTTGATATATGGTGACGTAGCCTAGTCGAGTAGTCAAAATATAAAGGGCGGGAAAGGGTCAATGTTAATCACGGAAGGTAGGGGTGAGTGGAATGTTAATTTTTGATCTTTTTAGAATTGTAGGGAAGGAAAATATTTCCGCCCAAAATATGAGCTTATGTGCGTTATGTTTTGGTACTAAATATTGTTACTATATTTCTAAAGTTTAGCAATAAATAATAAACTAAATGTAAAAATAAAATTAAATGTTAATGGTATTAATTCTAAAAGCAAAGCTCATAAAACAAAAGAAAAATTAATCATATCATTCTATATCAATAATTATAAACATTCGGAATTCACTTACATAAATAATCGCAACCAATTCTATGTTGTTTCTTTCCTATTTTGATAGAAGAAAATACATTATTTTTTTTTTATGAATAAGGTAGTTCTAAAAAATTTTCGTCAGTTTTAAAAATAAAGGAAATAGCTATTTCATATTGGGAATAATAAAATAATAAACAACAAAACAGGAAGAAAAAGTATGTCAAAAACATGGAAAAGGTAACTGCGGAAAAAAAGACGAGATTTTAAGTCGTCATATAGATTTGTAACTAATAAATAAAATATTAGCTCTATTTTTCATAAAATTAATTTTATTGTATTTTTGTTAATAACATATATAAATATAATAGTATAGAACTATACTGATCAGTGAAATTTTTTTGAAAAATTTCTAATATTTCAGTGTAAAATTAATTAAGAAAAGAATGACGTAAAATATTCATAGTTGACAATAATGTTCCTATGATACAAGAAATTAAATTTTCCTTCCTCACGTTGCATAATATTAAAAAATTCTTTTAAATTTATTAACAAGAAATAAAAACATAGCATTATCATTAAAATATTATTAAATTATTTTGAATATTTAATTGCTTATGTGTGCAAACTTTTAAGAAGATAGCAATGCAAAAATTTTATCACGAAATTGTATTAAATTATGATTCTATCATTAATAAATCTTAATTCTATTGTAGACCCGACTTTAAATTTTAACACAGTAGAGAAAAATTTTAAAATGAAGAAAAATAAATAATGCCTTAATAGTGGGGGGAATGAAAAATTCTTAAGCATAAGGAAATTTTTTCGAATTATTCTATTTTATAACATCAAATAAAGTAGATATTCATACTTTGAATAAAGTCGCTTATTTATGATTTAATAAGATGCTGCTATTCTCCTCGGAACATAACTTAAGCTTCATCATAAACATAAAAGGAATAAATGCCTAGCAGTAATCAAAAACGAATATCAATTCCATTTCAAAAATATTTATTTCTATCGATATAGAATATTAAACTTTAAATATCGAAAAGGCAGAAGTTAAAAACTATTTCACCCTGCCGCTCTGTTTAATCCCACAATCATTTTCAATAAATAGAGAATTCATAAATTTTTACATGAGAAATTCCAATGAGCGCGAAACAAAGGCCCTGGGCTTTTATGTCACTCATTCTTCGAGTCTAAGAACCTTGCATTATGAGGCTCTTTTCTTTCGCTTTAAGACGGAATTAAAAGACGACGAGGAGGAAAAAATTGCTCTTCAATATCCCATCATATTAGATTTTTCGTTTTCTTCTTAAAGAAGGCTGCATTGTGAAAAGGACCCTCGTATCTCATTAGAAAGCTAAGGCTAAAGGCTTTGACGTTTTATTAATTCCAAGGTCTCTTTGTTCTACAAGAGGTATTTAGTCAGAAAGGATCCGCTTAAGACTTCATTGCGTATTGTTGCTCGAGGTAAGCCCATCTTATTGCTTTTCTAGCATCAAGGGGTTAGTTGGCATTTACGCCAGAGAAAAATATAGTGATCCTTACAGCTCCAAGAATACAAAGAATCCCTTCTGTGTATTAGCGTGTTATCTTTTTGTAGACTGTGGAATAAGAGACTTTATCATTCTTTCAGTAGAAATATAATGATTGTTTGACGATATAATAAATTATAAACGTATAACAAAGTTTTAGATATAAAATTACTTTCTTGTGATATATATAATATATATGTAAATCTCGTTTCCTTAACTCGTTACGGTTGTTGACAAAATCAACTTGGATTTTATCATTAAGTAAATTTGAGATTTTAAAAGCTCTCCTGTGGCATCTTCATTTTGGTACCAAACAGAAATTTGAAGGGAATTGGTTGAACACTTCGTTGGAACGTTGAATTTATAACATTCTGGACTATATACAATTTTTCTTGATAGTCTAGGGAAAGTTGGGATATAACCGTTTGGATTACAGTATTTAAACGCTCTACTTGTCTGTTTTGCGGAAGGTAATTCGGTGGTGATTGGGAAATGTTTAATTTTTTTCGGTATTGCAATAAGCTTGAAATTATTAGGAAGTGAATGCGGTACCACAAACAGAATTAATTCGAAATGGATTGCCAAACATGTATTTTTTTTAAATTTTACAATAACTTCTGCAGCATCTGTTGATTTCGTTGGGTAAAGCCATACGAATTTTTTGAAGAAGTCAATGACGGCAAAAATATGTTTATAATTCTTGTTTGTGGGAGGGAATGGGCCTAAATGGTCAACATGATATGTATTGTAGAGGAATGGCTTCTTTTTCGATAGGATGTAGTAGATCATCTTGTTTGCCCCGTTTGCGATTAACCAAAATTCATGGAACACATTTTTTCTTTAACTTTAGGATTATAGAGCTTCAGTGTTTCTTCTTTTCTTTTAGAAGCATAGTGTCCCCGCTCGTGAGCAATCTGTATAATATCGCTCTACATATTTTTAGGAACAACGAGTAGTTTTTCATCATCGACAAATCTGTAAAATATATCGGATTTTAAAAGATAACCATTGTAAAGTTTAATTTTCAATTTTTTTTTACTTAGTTTGGATTTTAGAGTCTTGTTCTTGAGACATTATGATATTTGTTACGAGACTGTTTTGAATTATCATAACTGGGTATTTACTTAATGCATCTACTTGATTCATTTTGAACAGGAGCAATGTTCTATCCTATAATCACAATCTTGTAATTGCAATGCCCATCATGCAATCCGAATGAACACATTTTTTCTCTTGTATTACAATCAAATACATCGTTAAATAATATAATGTTTAACAACTTAATTGTTTTAATATTTCCTCTCTTAAGAAAGTTTGACTCAATAGGAATATCTCATTAAGGATGTTCATCATTATATAGTTTGGGTAGCACAGTCACTTAATAAAACTTTATTTCATATAGAAACTGAAAAGTAAATAAAGGAGGATACTTACCCTTCTTTTTTACTCCGATTTTTTCTAAACACTTGAACAATATGCACAAAACAAAGGCGTTTAATAATACACACACAGGATCTGTTATTTCTCTTTTAGCGTCGAATTTTCACAAATATTGGAACAATCTCGACGGAACAATGGCGCAGCATCATATATCAAGCTTGCGAATAAAATAAGTACCATCTGAAATCAAAAATACTCCCGAGTTCTCGATCTTAAGTACCGTCTATGCTTAGAAGTAATCACAAGTACCGTCTGTACTTAGTAAAGAAGGCAAGCATCTATGATTTTTTGGCGGTAGCAAATCCTTTAGCCTGTTCACGTAGTGAGCTTCAGTTCGCTTTTTAAATTTTAATTCATCTTGAAATGCCTGTTTGTTTACCAAGTTCCCATGAAGAAGTTGGCTTCGGTATGTTACAAAGAACCAAGCTCATTTTAAGATGAAAATTAGTTTATTAAATAATGAAAATTTTTGAAAAAGACGGACACGTATACTGCGTGCTTACACTTCGAGATCTTATGAGCCAATCTACGTTGTAATTGGCGCTGCTGTAGTTCACAGTGGAACTATTCCCATATACAAACACACACATACTCAAATTAAAGTATCCCTTGCTTGGACGTACGCAAGAGAAGAGGCGTACGTAACACTTAGATATTTGGAGTGAATACATATCTGGCCATAAGAAAATGATGAGTGGAAAAAATAATTTTTGTTCCTACAAAGGCATCTAGATAAAAAGGGACTCAGTGAACGGTTTAAGGTAAGGAAAATGTAACATGACACTTCCAATAAAAATTAATACTAGGTGTTGGAAACTAACTTTATTATTACAGTTCTTTACTCAGAAACTGTCGATTCTATAGAAATGTTAGGGACAGCACAAACTAAAAAAACGCGCAAGTAACATAAGATCACAAAATAGGTGGTTTTTAATGTGCGCATCTTCTTTCATGACCAATAAGTGACACAGTGTTACGGCATGATCAACAGTGGTGAGTATCTGAATACGACCGCTGTTTTATACGTGCAAGATGATGTGGCTCTTTAAATCCAGCATATTCCCTACATTTCTTCGATAAACTTGATCTTTGAGGTAACCCCAAAATCAGACATCGCAAATTGTTAGATCAAATGAACTTGGAGGCCATTTTGTAGGAAATGTACGACTTATAATACAATCCTCCGTAAAATGACGTCGCAGCAATTGTTGAACCCGATGTCCAATAATGGCACACTATGATGGGTGTGAATCATCTTGTTACAATATTGTTGTAACAACACTTTCACGTTTCAGGAGTTCTGGAGTGACCACACCGTGCAACGTGTCTCGATAACGTACTGTAGTTACGGAACTGAGTTTTAGTTCATGCGGGTGATTTCTTCAAATATAAATAGCCTCTTCGCAAAAGTCGTAATGAGGTCGATTTATACAGCAACATGTGATGAATTCAGAGGCATTTGTACCTGTGTTAGAATTAGAAATTTTCAGTGGATCAGATACGGCAGTTATGTATGTTCACTGTTCTGCACAAGTAAGAATGAGATCCATTGGTCCATAGGATATTCCACGGCCAATTATGTTCCACCTCCATCCGTACCAAGAACGTTAAGGTTAACATTTCGCGCAGAGTGTTAACCCCGGGTTTCAACTCTTGTAAGCAATGGAGATAGGCTTTGTGTGCTATCCACATACAGTGTATGACAAACTCATTTAGTTTAATACGGCGCGAGCACTGCAGACTTCTGTTGTGTTCGCATTAGCCTACTCAATGACAGCGGTTGCGACATCATCCATCACCTGCGGTATCCGAATTTTTCCCTCCATCCTGCTTGAACTGCAAAGCTACTTTTTCCCTCGAAATGTTTGAACATTCGCCGCACAACACATAGCGTTATTCGACCCGTTCGAAAAGATCGCTGCTCTCGGTGCTAGAGAAGTGCTTTGACAGCGTTATTGCTATATTGGTAAAATAATTTAAGCAGCAGAGCACGCTCTGGCAACGCGAGAACCATCGTGACGGTCTAAGAATGTTCAGAACCTGTTTTCGTCCTTCTTTTCATCTGTTACGATGGACCTTTACACCATATCTTATACAAATTTAACTCTCCGGTACTGCACATGCAGTCAGCTATTTAAATTTTCACCAAACTAACACGGTTTATGCGTAAAGAAGTGTTGTATTAAAATTAATCATCGACACACCATGTATTATTTTCTTTATTGGTAATGTCATGTTACATTTTCTTTCCCTTAAACCGATCAAAGCACCTCATTTTCACTTAGTGGCCTTTGTTGAAACAAATATTTTTCTTCCGTCTATCAATTTCTCATGACTTGATATATATACCCTTCAAATATGAAGACGTTACAACCACTACTTCTCTCGTCATAGGTCTCAAACAAGGATACTTTTATTTGAATCACACGGTACATACAATGGTGTACAAAAGTTAAACGTAATTCGTATACTGTGAACACGTTGCGTAAATATAAGTGCACATGTTCGAAAGAGTCTGTGGCGAATCATTTGTCGAAGGTAAATCATTATCTTTATGCAGAACATTTCAGTCAACGTCTTCGTACGCAAAACACCTATGCCTATTGGAATGCGCATAAACCGGCTCACTCAGCATAAGCAGTTAAGACTAGTATTGAGCAATTCATGGGCGAAGGGACGTAGTTAACGATTTAACAGAAAAATAGTTGCTGCAAAAATGACAACTGGATATGTTTTCGAAAGGAAGAATTGTTGGAATGATCGAATCAGGTCGATTACAAACCGAAGTGTCTCACATTCTAAATGTGCTTTAATGTGTGATCTTAAGACAATGGCAGAGGTATGAAAGTGCGAGAAATATTAACCGACGACCAGTGTTATGTCGGCCAAGAGTCACAATCGTTCACCAAGAACAATGAAATGGTAATAATTGCACAACATTAGAGAGATAGTTGTGCCAGAAAACCAAACTCTGCGCTCACAGCCTCCACGGGAATACAAACTTCCAGAAAAATTGCTAACAGGAGACTTAGTCATGTAGGTCTCTATGCCAGACGACTAGCATTTTGCGTTCCCTTCTCATTTACGTGTAATTGCGCTCGTTTAAATTGAAATTCAGAACATTAAAACTGGAGTTTGGAACAGTAGGCCATTGTAATATTGTGACAGCAGTCTCCTTAAATTTATTAATAGTATACTGTAATATTTTTCAATATTTTACCTGTTTTTGTAATGAAAGTATTATAACTATTTATGAATGTTTTAATATTAATGGGATCTTTACAAAATTGTGGAATAATAAGAATTGGTAGATGTTTATTTTATTTATTTGTAGTCCTATTATTTAATACAGAGCTGTAATTCTACTGTTAATTTCTTGGTCGTAAAATTATATTTTAAGCAATTATCGTTAACTTTTAGATGTTTATTTATAGTTAAATCGTAGTAATATTTGAAAATATTTGCAGAATTATTTGGAACCCGGTCAACATAACATATTATAAAGTTCTTTCGAAATTCAGTAATTTTGCTTTTTTAATTCCCGTAATTTCATACTATCTATAGTCTTCCCAGGTTTATATTATTAATACTTTTATTAATATACTACTTGTACTCATTAAATACTTTCACTGGCAAACTATGTTGCATAGTAAGATAATTGATAAAACATTATAAGCCTTTAATGTAAGAAATTACAATTTTTTTTCGTGTACATATAACTGAAAAATATTTTATTAGATTCCATATTTTATTAGAAAAACATTTTATTTCAAAATTATTCTTCAAGAATAAATTGCTTAATTAATATTTTATATTTTTGGTTCATACTACTTAAAAGATCTGTTACTTTGTATCACTTATATTTATCACATTCGGTCCAAAATATTGTTTTTATTTAGCTAATTATTATGAGAGGAAATTTCTAAAATAACAAATGGATCAAATATTACAATTAAACAAAAAATAAATGACTGCAGCATGAACAACAAAAACTCGTATATTATCTCCAATTACATTAGACCAATTTAGATACTTGATATTAAGCAGTAATTCACAGTCATACACAGAAAGAATCATACACAGTAGTTGTATAATTTTAATAAGTATACTATGAATTGTTTAAAATGGCGAAAGAAGCTTTAATGCATTTTAACACTTGTATTATTTGAAACAACTTCAGTAATTCAGTTCTCTATATTTTCAATAAGATTTAAATTATCTCCTATTAAAATGGAATATATTATCCAAGCTACAATGATTTAAGGGATACGCTGTGTAATTATGACATTTGAACATTGTAGCATAATCTGTGAGGGATATTGCAAAAGCTAACAGATCGATTACTATTTACTCAACTCAGCATTATGATAATTTTGGGCTTGTAAATTTCCACGAAGTAGATGGGCTTATGAACAGTTATACTGTCAAATTAATTACTATGTTTAATAGCTGATCATTCAAATGGTCATTTTGATCAAGAATAAATTCGAATATTAAGAAAACGGAATGGTTTGTGTTTGTCATATAGAATTGAAACATTCAAATAGTAAAAGATAGTAAAAATTATAGCAGTTCTGAAAAAGAATAAATCAATAAAACGTTAAAGAAGTTTCTTAGTTTCACATATTCCTCTCTGAAAAAATCAGAAAATGCCTTTATATTTAAGTTCTAATATGCAGATATTTTAAAACCATTCCAATGAATCTGTTTAACACTATATCAAAAAATTATTAATATTTTATATTATTACCAAGATTTTAAAAAAATTTTGTTCGTTTTAATCACTAAAAAGGAATTTTCTGTTATAATTTCTTATTTCTTTTATTTCTGACAATTAATAAATTTTATACATTTCTTTTCACCTCTGATATTTTCAATATATTTTTTCAGAAAATTCTTCAATACTTCAAACTCTACGACTTTAGGTAGAGAGAAAGGGAGGGAGAAAGAAACACCTCTAACTTGCTCTTTTTTTTTTCTTCCTTCTGACGGTAGAGCGTAAATAACTGCTGCAACTTTTAAGCCTCAGAACTTAAACTTACACACCTGGAAACAAAAAAAGGCTGATAGCAATCTATTACTTCGCATTGTCGTTCTTTGTTATAAGCCCTTAAAAATTTAAGGTTATGTTCCGATCCTTATATTTTTAACACACTTACTTGGCAGCAATAAATCGCTAGAGAAGGGCGAAGGAAACAAATCTTTCAAGAAAATACTGCCCCCCGTGACTAGGAGTACGTCGCGTCTCGTAACAGTTTCTACGGGCGAATTGTCGGGTGTAACGGGTCCCATATTTCTTCTTGAAATAAGGGTTACCCGTTATGAGCTCATAACGGAGCGGGTTGGTCCGAGAACTGAGTTGCCAGTAAAAGCAAGAAATTTATCTCGAGGCCCCTGAACTGGGAAAGACATAAAACACAAGGAACTCTTTAGAAAGGAAAAAGGATTTTTGTCGGCTAAAGGTATTGGAAAGGGGGAATAAAATTAAAAGGTATTCACGTGGAAATATATTTCTTTCGTTTCAGAACAGTGAATGATGAAAAGCAGCGAATTTTGGTCAAGGGATGTAAAAGAGCCTAAATATATATGAAATAAAACATACTTCATTCAGATATGAAAGCAGGAAAATTGTATTATTAAATCATTTTTAAAGAACATATATTCAAGATCTAGGGAAGAACTGTAGAGATTTCAGAAGGTCATATATATATATAATGAAGTATAAACGATAAAGAACACAATTAAACATAATTGATAAAGAAAAGTTAGTCATAAATAACTTTGATCGCATAAAATATCAAATAAGCCAAGAAATGAAGACGTTGAAAATTCAAAATGGATATAAAAGTAATTTAAATAGATCTGTCTCGCTTTGCACAGATAGGTGAGTTTAAAAACCTTTTTTAGTAGTAGATATAAACCATCTCACGGAACAAATCACCTCTTAGACATTTCTTCTTTCTCACCTCTTAGAAATATCCTTCATACTGAATTTTTTAGTAAGTGCTGCAGTTAGAGTATCAATATTCAATCTTGATTTCTCACTTGTCCAAAAATCATTACCAATTGAAAAAAACTCTTTCAACTGCTGCATTAGTTTCAAGGCAGCACAACGTAAATTCAACAAGAATAACTAAATTTTCATATGGAATGTGTTTAATTTGGAAATAGCTAAATATATCAAACCATCTTTTATCAATTTCAACAAACTGATTTTCCAATTGTTCTAACATTAATTGTTAATTTATCAGAATTTAAATATTTATTCAGTCTTCTAATTTCTTCAAACTGGCAGTTGTCCTCCATTTTAATATCAAGCATTTTTTTTTTTTCGATAAAAACTCAACACAATTTTCAATATCTGCACAATTTATTTGCGATCATGTCAAAAAACACCATTGAAAACTGGTTTTTCCTGTGATATTTGTTTCAGACCATTCTGCGACATATTAGAAACATGTTTGGTACATTTTTCCATTATGCCCGAATTTGATTCCTCTAAATTTGACAATTTTCTTTTTATCATTAAAGGATGAAATTTTTCTTCCCAATTGTGATTTATATTAAAGGACAAAATCGATTAATCGAATTTTTAGAATGATAAATCTTATTCTTGTATTTTTGTATCATTGAGCTCTTTTACACTTTAGACTTTTCCAACTCAGTTTAACAAATGTCTCATAGGGGGTAGGTTGCTACTATCAAATTAGTTTAAACCCACTTATTCAGTCCTTAGCCCAAAATTGCTTTATGATATGCTGGGTTCTATTTTTAAATTTTTTAAAATTTTGTTTCAACAATTCTTTTTGTCTTAAAACATTTTATTCATTAATTTTTCATAATTTTTAGTATATATGTGTGTGTGTGTGTGTGTGTGTGAGAGAGAGAGAGAGGGGGGGGGTGCGTGTGGTTATTGTTGTTGATTTTAGACTAAGACAACAAAATAAAAAATAATAATTGTTCGATATGAAAAAATGACACACACAAGGGAACAATAGTATGATAATAAATGTTAACAAACATATTTTTATTTGTACATTCAAAAATATTTGTGAAATAGAAAAGCAATAGAATATGGATTGATATAATTTTTCATTAAAATTGCTTACTTCAGGTACTCAGGATTATAGAATTAATTATACGTGAAAAACATAATTTTATTTGAATCATTTATTTAAATTACAGACATCGGAGTAATAAATTACAAAAGGCATTAAACTGGTAGTTTCGTTTCTTTCTTCCAATTTTTAATTTTAAATTTTTGAAATAATAGTGAAAATCCTGAGAGTTTATATGCAAATTAAGATAAAAAAGGTTTGCATTTTCATGTTAGATACAATTACGGTGATAAAAATATGACAATCAACAGTCATTGATCATTCAAAGTGATGTGAATAGGCTACAAGTAAGAATACTTAGAATTAATGTATTGTTTGAATTATTTACATCGTAATAACTGAATGAAACTTAAAGGCATTTAAATTAATATTTCATTATATTTGCATCGAAATTTGTAAATATAATGAAGTAATTTCCTTCCCATAAAAAGAAAACGCTTCCTTAGCTTTTTACGGGGAGGAAGGGGGTGGTTTGCTGGTTTCGGATCCTTACCAATATCTCAAGAGATGTAATTAAATTGAAAGGAAAGAAATTACTCTTTTTTTTTTAAATAGAATAAAATAAAACCCATTATTTGAAATCATTTTCAACGTTTACTGCTCATAAAATTGTTTTATCTTACCAACACATATTATAATTACATCGTCTGAATTATAATAAGCATTTCAATAAATGAACACTTTCTTTAAAAACAAATAACTCTTTTCTAAGAATGCAATTCTAATACACAATTTTTTTTATATACATCTTTGCTTCTAACTCTCTGGAAGACAAATGAATGACCTTTAAATGGCTAGAAGTTATTGATATCGAGAAAAAACTTTATATTCCGAAAACATTTAATCAAATGAGATACGTAATAGCGTTATGCTTACAGACATCACATAAAAGAAAGGGAAATAACATCTAAAGTTAAAAATAGCTATAAAAAACAATTCTTAATCTTTTATTTCACTAGCTGCACGCAAAGTAACTTTGAAGTACTTTGGTGGATATAGTCGGAGTCATTTCATTGTCATAGCAACAAACGAAACACTGAACAAAGAAAAAAGCAATATTCGAATGATTCGACGAAAATGAATTGCTTTGAAGAACAGAAACAGCACCAAAACCTACACATGCACACATAAAAAAAGAAGTTAATCTCCAATTCTATTTTATCATCCAAATTTCTACTAACGAAGTTGCTCTCCTATGTTATAAAAGTCAAATAAGATACGAAAACTTTCATCGGGAGAGATGAATTGACAAATATGACGTTCCACAGGGGAAAAAAAACATTCTATACCATAGGATCTAATCCCTCTACCCAGCGACGGTCATTGCTTTTGAAGAGTAAAAATATAAAGGAAAAAAAAAAAAGAAGAAAGGGTGTTTGAAGCCACAATAGGCTGACTCAGCTTTCCTGGGGTCGATAAAAAAGGGCTCCACAATTACACGACAAAACAGGCCTCGATCATGTGACTGGAGCAATTATATTTCGGCCACCCCCGTTGTCATTTATAAAACGTGACGCTGTAATGGGAGAAAAAATGGAGTAAAAAAGTTTCACTCCATCATGCGCCGCCATTCCTCAGTTGGTGAGACAGTCCACTTAACCAATTCAATTTCATACGAATGATGTAAGTGTAGGGCAATATGGAGCTTGAGTTGGATGTTCTCGGAACTTACAATGAAGTGAAAATTTGAGTGTCAGAATTAAAAACTAACGAATGTATCACCTTATGACTCTAACTGGGTTTGGATATATTGTTTTTTAATAAAAAAAATAAATCTTTCATATTATAAAAGAAGCAAAATGATCCACATCATAACTACTCGAATTTAATAGAATATTTAAATTCATGCTGAAAAATAGAACTTTTGTATTATATTATAGAGAATTATATTCTATAATTCTAATGTAAGGAAAGAAATATACAGTCTCATCTTTCTACATATTGTTATGGCATAAAATGTTTTATAGTAGAATAAATTGTAATAATTAGTAAGCCATTCAAAAACGTATAACAAACAGCAGAGTTGTTCTAATGACAATTTTGCGCAGCTTATAATATTTTGTATAATTTATAATTTGTATAGTATTATAAAAATAGATGATTATACCTTACTCAGCAATAATCTTTGCTGCAACAGCATAGCAAAAAATGTTACTGTATTATGTTATTATGATTCATCATGATTACAATTGTCTAAATATAGGTTCCAAAAGCGGTATACATTGGTTGATTTTTTGTGATTTTTTTTTCATTTGGAAACATTTCATCGAGTTGTAATAAGCAATGTTATGAAAATAAATCTTGCTCTATGATCCTCACTTTTTTTAAAAAATGCTGTACTCGACCTTACTAATGTCTTTCCAAATATTCTGGAGGATTTTTTGAGTTTTTCATTCAATTGAAGAGTTGTCCTTTTTTTTTTCAAGAAGAATCTTAATGAGAATTGCCTGAAGATAAATTTTTTAATAACGTCGAGCTCATTTGATAAATTAATTTAGAGCAGAAATATGAGGAATTATCAACGTTTAAATATTATTTACCACGCTATTAAAATCACTTGAATGGAAATTCAAAATCGTGAAAATGTTACGGCATTCTTCCTTTCTCGGGTCAATTTAAAATCTTATTTTTTTGCTCATATACGCCAAACAACTTAGCTTAACATTGGCCAGACATAGAAGCATATTGATTGATATATGCTTGAAGTACCCCAATAATCCACAAAATATCGCACCTTCACAGTGACATTAAGTGAGCAATTTAATATCAACTTTAAATATTCTCAGCAAATGAAGCATTAACTTAACTACTTAAAGTTCTAGAGATATGCACATATTTAATCGGAAAGCTTGCCACCGTTAAGTCAAACAGACGCCAACGGCTAAATCAAACAGATTTGCATCAGGAACAAATTACGATCGTTAAAATAAGGATACAGAATTTGCAGCCGTCTCCTGAAGACGCCAAGTTTCCTAAACTATTGGATTTAAATTGGTAAGGTTAAAGAGTGCTAATATATTTTAAGTGCACTTTCATTCACGGGGTAACTGAATTAATTATTGGCGAAATTTTCGAAGTTTCAAATACTTATTAAGCATATTTAAGCGATTTTCTTAAATATCTCATTAACTTTTTACAAGGATAAATTAGATATGAAATGAAATCTATAAAATTTGAAAGTCATATCCAACGGAATTTTTGAATACTATTAACGCGATAGAATTTAAAATTCCGACAAATTTATTAAATCATATAAGGGATTAGAATAGTAAAAGATAAAAAGTAATTATATTACGGAGAATCAGAAATTATTTTTCATTTGTTCAAAATATGATTAAATTTACTAAACTCAATTGCATTACTTAAGAATAAAGATTTTGATAATCCAGTCGCGTTGATCTATGTTTTAAATAGTTAATATTTAATTGTATTTTTAAGATAATTTCATTAGGTAAATAAGTTTACAACGAATATTATTTCTTTATACATAACTTCAAGAAAATATTAATTCAAATTTTTGGAAGTAGAATTCTACTATATTAAGACAGTTTAATTTGTGATTTCGTAGTAATTAAATATTTTGTTTCTAATTACATTAAAATTATTGCTATTGAATTAAAATATAACTAAAAGCATTAGTTCTTAAATCATTCGATTTTCATATATTTACTTATCATTGTTCTAACATATTAAAAATTTCAAATTTTGCAAAAAACTTTGAACTGGGAGTTAATTAATTTTACCAAAACTTTTAGTTATTTATACACTTATCTTGTTCAAATATTATTGTAATCGAATTAAATTTCACATTATAATTAATTAATATATAAAATAATTAATATATAAAATTTAAGCTATCAAAATTCCCGTAGACCTTCATGAAATATATTGAAAAATCTATATTCAGCACAATTGAAGAGAATCTGTGAATCTACTTTCTGAAGAAGAAAAAATACAACTGATTTTCTAATACAACAAAGGAAAATGAAGAAATTGTTAACCTTCAAAATATTTATCTTGATGCATGCCGAGTAATGTGCCGATAGATGACGCTTATTGATGACAATTTAGAAACCTGTTTTTAGCAAACTTTTACATTTACGATATTCTAAATTACATGAAAAGTAGGATCTGAAATTATAAATTCATAGAAAAAGCACGTTTTATGGATTGAAATACACTGTTCTAAAAATATATTTAACTCATGAATCGTACATCGTATAATATTAATCAAAAATCAGCTATTCAGTTGTTTATTTTGCCTAAATGAAGCAAATTACTATATGGGAAACTTAACAAGTTAGCTTGAAATAAAAGAGTGTAAAAAAAATCAGTTTTAAATTTCCATCAGAAATGTATCGGAAACCCTAGTTCTGTTAAGGAAGTAAAAACATTACCAGAGAGAGAATTTGGTTTATGGTATTTAACACCGTTTCGAACAACTGGCCATGCCTCCAAAGACTGATCGGTGCCATTCCACGCAAGGCTGGAATTCCATTCCAAATGTTGGAAGTGGTGAAATATTAGGAATGGAATTTCCGATGAAGAAAACAAGAAAATTTTCGATAATATAGACTCTTTCAGACAAAGAAGTATAAAAAGTTTATATCTTTACTGATAAAACAAGGATCACATAGTTCACTTTTGTTAAGAAAATTAAATTGCTTGAGATGTTGCTAGCATTTACTGAAAAGAATTATTCGATTGTAAATATTTTAAATAGGAATTTTTAATTATAACCATCTATCTTTGTGCGCTAAGTTAACATTTTACTCATCAAACTTGTTCTTTTTCAAATTAATTACAGCTCTTTGTTAATCAAATTCGCCATTGGTTAATCATTAAACATATCTTAAAATTAAATAATTTTTGGTAAAATTTTTAAAATTTTCTTGATTTAATAATTAAAATATAACTATTATAACGCACGGAAAAAAATACCATGTCAATTCAGTTATTTAAAGATAAGCGATAATAACAAAATGTATTTTAATCACATTAATACTTGATTTACGTGGAAATTTTATAATTTTTTTAAAAATATTTTTAGAGAAAACCCTCACATACAAATGATAAATTTATGATATTTTTGGAAGGAAAAGATGATTTCACAATACTAAGTGAAAACAAAGATAAACTTCTTTAAATAAAGTACAGAACGAAAAGTTCTTACTTAAAATATATCAGCAAAAGATGCAAGGGAAACCGATATAATGTTTATTTCAAAACAATGTGAATTTTATGTATACTTTTCACTTATCATTTATTTTTCATCAAGCGAATTATCAAAATCATTTTGAAGTATCCCTATAAAGACTAGACAATTTTGCATACGTTAAATTAAACAATTAATACTTCTCAAAGTCTTTTATCTGATATATATTTTCTCTAGAAAATACTTTAATAAAAGTTACAGTCAACATTTGAAATTAATTAAAGTTGGAGGGTTTAAATATCAGAAAAAATAGTATGAAATACTTGAAACAGTAGATAAAATTTATTTTTAATAAAATGTGAAGAAATAATAGCTATTCAAAATGCATATTATGAAGCATTCCAAAACATTTAACATAAAAACACAATCGGAATGTACAGTCAAATACTATATCTTTTTTTCTAATTAATTAATAGCTTTAGTTGTCTCGAACCTATTATTTCTGTTAGCATTTGAGATTTAAAACATATCGAAAGGAAAAAACACAACAAACATTTACGAAATTTATATGCAAATGCCAAATAAACCCTGCACCAAATAATACATATCAGTAAATAAACATAACTTTTAGCAAATACTTTATTAATTGAATTTTTAAATGTTTTATCGCATTGATTCTCGACTGTTTTATTTCAGTATATTTTTGTGCGACGTAAAATGCTTTGAATTCGCGTAATTTTTTTGTATTGTAATCTAATTCAATTAATTCTTACTAAATAATTTAAAAGAATTTTTTCGTCCCATGATAGTTTTTAATCGTAATTTAACGTATTTTTTGAATTTAATGAATATGCGTTTGTATCGTTTTAAATCGTTCTTTGATAAATAAAAAATAGATAAGTTCTTTAAAGTGATGCATTTTAATTTATTCTATTTCTTAAAGAGTTATTTTGGTGTGGCAAAATATATTTCCTTACCGTAATCATCTCTTTATTTTATTTACAATTTAAAATTTATTTATAAGTCTACTCAATTTGGAATTACAGAATATGGGAACCAGAACATACACTCACATATATTGTTCTAAACATTTAATAAAATGTTTAATGTTAATAATTTAACAAAAGTTTTCTTAAAAGTTTCTTATTAAAATTACCCGATTCACTTGATAAGAAAACATGTGACTGAAATATAGAATTATTTCGTTAAAAACCTTTTTTTTAAAAAAAATGTACAAATATACATTTTTTCCCCCAAAGTATTTTTATACATTTCGGTGGAAAATAAAATGAACGCATAAAAATCAATTCACATAAAAGTACTAAATTAATTTTTGATATTTAAGACTTGTTCACTAATTTCTAAACAAATATAACCCCCCCCCTTCCAAGTTCCTCTCATATCGCAGAATAAATTTCTTCCCATAAATATAATAATAACAGCAGCATCGTATTAGTATCCACCCAAAATTACATTTTCATTCTAGACTTATTTTCACACATTTTTAATAAAAACTATAATGGACTAAAGATACGCAGGATATCTTTATCACAAACAACAAAGAAAAATTGGCTTTTTTTACTCATATTCGTTCAAGAATTACCATAATGTCGAGAACAGACAAATAAAAAATGTTTTCCCATCTCGGAAATTTTAGTTCATAAATATAATAATGACAAAAAACACATTTCAATATGAAATTAAGTGCGCAAGATCAATTCAATGCAGGTAGCATAAAAATAAAAATATTTTTTTCATTCAAAACTGATTCACTAATTTCTAAATGGACGTAGACAAACAAATAAAAGTTCCCCTCGTATCTCAGAAGGAATTCCTACCCATAAATATAATAATGGCAGGAAATCGTAGCGGCATTGTATGCCAACTCAGCGTCAATTGGATCCTCCCACGTCAGCTCCATCAGAGATGAAATCGTAGAAGAGGAGAGAACGTTGCTGATTCAATTTCTGCAAAAGCGCGACCGAAAGATTCGGTTACGGCGTTCTTACACAGAGAGAGATGGGAAAAAAGGAAAAGGCTCGACAATAACGCAATGTGCACGGACAAAAAGAAGAACAGGAAAAAAAAGTAAAGCAACATACAAAAAAAATGGAAGTTGGCTATAAATATGGATGAGATATAGGGCTCAAGGGAACGTTGTATTTCGGTTCGTTCGGTATAGCAAAGATGTGTAATATTTCTGTTGGGAAAAAAAACATTTTTTTCATAAAAAAGAATGATGAAAATACATATAAAAAATACTTTGATGCGATTTGAAACGCTTCGTTTGAATTCTTAGCCACGTCTGATTGTGAGGCGAAGTAAATGTTTTTGCGTTCGAAGATTTGGCAACATGGGTTCTGAATGGGATGAATCTCAACTACTTTCGAATATGTCTGTCGTTTAAAGAGAAATGGGGAATTATTTCTGGTAAAAGTTATTTCTTCGCTCACTGGATTCTAAAGCAGAATATATTTTATTTTTATGGGATGTTATATGGTTTTTAAGCCATTTTAGTTGTAAGAAAAGTATGTGTATTTATAAGAATAGGAAATAAGTTTATGAATTCGTATAAGAATAACGATTTCTTTTTTTTTTTGTTGTTGTTGTTTTGTTTTTAGAATATTTTAGGGACTGTAAAAACTTTAAAAAAAACATCATTATCTGAAATTTTATATTTTTTTCATTGACATGAAAATACCATAAAAATGCCCTCAAAACATTCTTATCAACCGAAGATAAAATTATCGACATTTAGCTCTTTAACGAACAATGTAACCATACTAAAATGATTTTTTTTTGTTGTTTGATTGTGTTTAACAAATATAAATTTGAAAATTTTAAAATCAATAAATTTTATATATAAAATCTGATACAATTTAATCAAACAGCTAACATGAAATAATAACTAAATTATTTTTAAACTGTGAAGCCTTTTTAAAATGGAAAATTTAAACGTTCTGATTGATTATTACATGATTTATTTCAAATAGCATTTAACAAACAAAGAGACGAAAAGTTTCAAACCTTTTAAGAATATTTTAAACACTGAAAGGTTACAAAATAACTCGCTTATAAATAAGGAGTACTCTTATATAAATAAAGAGTATTCATATATTAAAAGGGGTTCGTATATGTATATAACGTATATATGAATATTACGTACATATACGCATATTTTAAAGGATAATAAATAATACGTACATTTATATAAGCCACTTATGGAAAGTACATATGAAAATATATAGTTAACAGAGATAGATATTCTAATATTTCAAATACATAAGAATAAATATTGAGTAATGTAATACAAGTTTAGTTAATAATATAAAATATAAGACTGCATAAACTTGTATAAAGACTTTTAAATGAAGATCTCATTGCTGCAGTTCTTAAAAATTGATAATATGCACCAAAAAGGCCACTTTTCACATTGATCTAAATATTATTTTGAGAGATCCAAAAATCTAATAATCATCAACATGCTCTCCGTACGAAAAACATAAATCACAAACTAAGAAACTGCAAACCATTTAAGTACAAAATGATGTAATAAAAATAAAAAAATAAACATAAAAGCTATATATCTCTAAGAAGTTATAACAAATATAAATACAAAAGAATCGGAACGTACTAGGATGCCTTTTACATAGCAGAATAAGAAATATTAATAATTTATTGAAATTTATAAAATCATTGGGCAGAAAAGAACGCAATGAATGTCATATAACTCATACTTTATTATAAAACATGACATCTTAAAATGCATTAATGAATGAGTAGAATAAATGTCGAAAATAAAATTTTATAGGGATCGTCTAAACACACTGAAAACCCTGAAAATCGTCTCAGATACGAAAAACCAAACTGAAACTCTTTACAAAATATCTCTTTTCTCTTAAGATGAAAAATATAGATTTATGCATTCCCTCATGATACAGATTTTAACGACAAAATTTAAGAATATAAATCTCCAGCAAAATCAGTTTCTTATTTCTCAAGACATGTCTCCAAAGATTCCACTTTAAAGACACAATATCTACTTACGAGATTATCAAACTAATAAAAAGAAATATACGTCTTAAAGACATCTCGGGTACATAAATCGTCTATATCTCATATGAAACATCAGCAATTTCGAAAAGAATGTAATACTTTTACTCGTCTTATGCCCTGCTAAGCAGAAAAACAGTTGATTTCTATCCTGTCTACATGAAGGTCCGATATTACTTTCATTTGCCATGAGAAACGTTCAACACAGAAAAAAAGGGAAAGATTAAAGAAGGAAAGGAAGAAATAAAAAAAGATCAAGATTCGTGTATGAGAAAAGACAAAAGTTTCCTCTATTGTCACGTAACAAGGCGGTGAAATAAATCTCTCAGCAGCTGCGAGTCGAATTCGAATCGCAAAGAAGTAAAAAGAAAGAAAGGGAAAAAAAGAACAGTCCAAGAAAGCAGAAATCGCTGATTGAATTTCTTCCCAATCCAATCGAGTTAAGCGTCAAGATTTTTGTTTCTACCTCGCAATGACCAACAACAGCCTCTGGCACAAACGAAAAGAAAATGCATTGCGTTTACAGCGTCGGAAAAAAAATTCCAGAAACTGTACACGGTCTTCTTTTTTGGCAGATGCTATAGCAAACGATGAAAAGTTCTATTACATTTATGTGTTTTACATACTTCTCAAATATCAACAACTTTCTTAAAACAAATCTTAGTGTGATTAGAAATAAAAAAGTGTTTCCTAATGTTATAATTATGGTAAAAAAGTATAGATTCTTTATTTTTAAAATTAACATTTTGTTTAGAAATTGGTTGTATTAAATTACTTTACTAATATTTTTGTAATAATTTTTGATGATACTTAATTTTGAAACTTACCATAAATAGATAGAAGTGAGATAAAAATTTGTGAGTACGCAACATATCTATTAGTAAATATAGATTATAAGCACTAGTAATTTAATATGAAAAAAATACCAATACTTTTCACTGATTAAATAAAATGTTTGTTTATTATTAATTATTTCTATACTGAGTTAAAAATTATTCATAATAATAAATGTATAAAAAAATGACATTTGCCAAAAAATTTTAAGAAAAAAATAAATAAAGTTATAAGAGGGATTGTGATGACCCTTTTAGAACCGCTTGCAGCTTTCTCACCTTGCCATGAGACGGCACGTTAGAAGAACTTATATCTGTATGCGCAGATGCTCAAATTACGAGTGCGTACGCACCAACGGTATTTATACCCGTGCAGCCATCAGAAAAACACAGTAAAAGAAGAAAATGAATTTTTGCCTTGGTCATTTGATTACTGCCCTCCGCGAACTATCCAACTTGATCTCTCTCCTGGACCTATCCGGATTTCCTTCTCTCCGTCAACAGCCAGGACTAATTCGAGTTCATCCTGGATTATTAGAAGACATCCCGAACCAGTAGATTCGTCGTTCTCACGACCCAGCTGAGTTCTCTGAAGCCATTTGCTGAATGTTCGAATGTTGCTGGAACTGATGTCTACAAGGTTACTCTACAGTTGTTCTTTGTTATTATTTACCATACTAGTGTGATAACTTTCTGATGGGAGTTGTATCTCTTCAGTTATCCATTAACTATTATTTTTATAAATATTTAAGCTAACGCCCTTTCTGATTTTTGTTTCATTTGTGCGAGTGGTATTCTTCTTCACAATACCATATTTAATATGATAAGTATATGTTTTGACGTTTTAAACTATTAAATTGTACTGGTCATTTCTCAATTACTTATTAATGGTTCGAAGTGAATTATATGTTTCTGTATCTCATTCCCTTTCAGAATTTTAACTATAATTACTATCAAATGTTGAGCAAAGTAGGCAATGATTTATTTTCAAATAATAATAAGTAAATAAGCTTAGAGTTACATGTTGCTGATAAATTGTGTCTTTTTTGGTTGTCATTACAATGACATCATTAGGCAAAGATGAATAATTCTAATAAATTATAAGACTTATATTTTCTTAAGATGCAGTTATTAACTAAATTGCTCTCTAATTAAACTTAATTTAATGGAACATTGTTTGCCATAAAATTCCAAATATTAGATAAATGTTTTTATGTAATGACGATTGTCTTTTTTTTATATTTGGGAAATATTCTTGAGAAAATATTTCTAAAGACGTTAGATTAAGAGGTCACTTCACACGGCCTTTTACATATCTCCGTACTGTTTAAAATAATCAAATTAAAAGAGCCTTTTTAAACATTTGACAGGTCATACAGTCATATATTTCTGTGAGTTAGTTTATAGCCCTATTATTATTTTAATGGAAACATGTTAAATTTTTGATTGGTTTTTTAAGAATTAATATAGGGAGTAACATGTAAAAAGTCTGAAAACGATGTACAGTAGTGTACATTTTAAAATCGTAAAAGAAATTCTCTTAACTTTTTTTGATAAAATCTCTCAATAAAATAATAATAACTGTGCAATAAATGCACACATAAAAAATGGAAGACTGAGTGACGAGTCAATTTTTTAAAAAAGTGTTCCTTAAACAGTAATTTTTAACATTACAGAAGTAGAGAAAATTCTGTTCGAAAGGTACTACTTAAATAAAATGACAAAGAAAATAAAGTAATTTAAAATACATTTTATGGATTAAAGTTAAATACATTGGTCCAATTTAAAAAGACAAATTTTAAAACTCTTTTGCACGGGTTATTTAAGATTAGATAATTAAAAAGTGTTTCACACTAATTTCTTTTCTTTTCTGAAGAGTAAGAAGAAAAATATTTTTTATAATTTGCCTTTAACAACTAAAACTATATTAGGCAACATTATTTTTGAGCTCTTTGTCATTTGAATAAAACCTTAACAGTCTAAAGGCTTTGAAACCACAATATTTAATACATACAACGACACAAATTTTATAAAGTAAAATATCCAAACATGCATCTCTCTTTTTCCAATGTAAATATAATTCCCATCTTCTTTCTATGATTACCACAAGGAAATGAAAAAGCGATGAAATGACTCCGAATTAAAATACACTCGATAAACAAGTGATATTGCAATCAAAGGACCGTTGAGAATAATACTTGAATGAACTTACCATTCATTTGCAATTAAAATCCTTTCATTTCTGAATTTTCTCAGCTGAAACCTAGAGAGGAAAATAAAAGCAATGCAAGCGTGCCTGCTTACAGATTAAGATCACGTATTTGCTTTCTCTCTCTCCTCCCCTCCCCACTCCCAGCCAGGGAAGATATCTTCTTACGGATGGATTTCATTAAAACAGATTAAACCTCTAGGTCCAACCTCTCCCTTTAGTGGCAAACGGTTTCTTGATTTAAATTCCAACGTCTACGTTCCATAACGCTACTTTTTTGTGTGGAAGAGAAAGGTAATTTCTTGCAATAAATTATTTATTTCACTGCTATTTATCTCTTACCGTGCAAAAAAGAGGTTTCATTAGATGGCTGAATACGCCCACGACCATTTTTCTTTGTGGCCAATCGTATAAATTAAATTTTATTCTGAAGTATGTGGGTGTTAGAGAAGACAAAAAACTGATACTCATTTTACTCAGTATACATTAATGCGAGTAATGGTATCTGCGTTTTTTCTTTCGTATAGAAACGTATTTCATTATTTTTTAAATAAACCAATTGGTTTTATTGTACGTTTAAAGTGCAAATATATATTTATATCACAGCTATTTAGTACACAGAAATAAGTCTCCCGTCCTAAAAAGAGAAGAACTTTATTATGCTTTTTTTTTTTCAATTTAAGTTAGAGTATTGATTTTCCTATTCTGTCATAAAATTAAATTCCTATTTTTAAATTCATCACAGATTCAATACAAATTTGATAGTTGATATGATTTAAAAAAATTTTAAGTTCCTTTTCTCAGCTTCCTATACGTTAAGCCTAGAAAACATTGAAAAAACATATAACAAATAAAAACCTCGATTAATTATGCTATTATAGACCCTTTCTATAAATACATATTAATAACATGGACAAATATTTCTCTCGCCCTTTTTTTGAAGAATTAGAAAAAAAAGTCCTTTTATTTATGTATGATTTTTAAACTTCATTAATTTCTTCAGAATAAACGTTAGAAATTTAATTATGGTATTTAGTTGTTTGTTTGTTTCCTTGAAAAGTGAATTCAATGATTTCTTGGGTAAAGATTCGAAAATATCAATAGTTTTAATTTCTATAAATTTCTGAGAACCAACATTATCTACCTAGATATCCAGGAATATTTTATTTAAAACGCTAAAATTAAACAAGCATACAATTTACAGAGTATTTAAAAACTCATAAAACAATCTTTAAAGGTGGTAGGAATATCTAAAACAAACATTGTATGAGTGTGTGCGGAGTGGATTACATGGACAAACATACTTGTGGTCCCTTAAGACAAAAGAAAAAGAAATGAATGAAAAGGAAAATCTAAATTTCTTTCTTACAGTACCATAAACAAGCGTTTCTTTTCAGTAATATTCATAATAATTGCTCAAAATTATGTCTAAAAATCTGAAATCTTAATTGAAGAAATTCTAAATTTTATATGATACTGTTGAACTAGAAGCCTGACTATCCGTTAAAAATGCATGGAAACGAAAATTTTAAAGTGTAATTTCTTTCACGCTAAATTATTGAGTAACAAAAAAAATCTCAGATTTTTTTAAGACGCGCATTCTCAATATTGGGTCTGATTCCAAACAAGAATTTCTGATACAACATATGTTATTTGGACGCATATTATGCTTGTGCTTTTAAATAATGAACCAAAAATTCACATTCTGTATTCTATACTTGTAGCTATCGAAAGAGAAATAATAATATATTTAATATTCGAAACTGCGTTAGTATCTGGAATTCAGTCTATACCAGCTTCTTTACTCTCATAAATTTATTTTTTATTGAGAAGTATATGTTTAATAACAACATAAATTAATTTTCTACTAAAATACATTATCAATTATTTTATTATTCTACATTTAATTATTTTATTCATACAAGTATTATTTATTTTTTGGATATAAAATATATCTATACACATAAAAACATTCTCATACGTGAAAACACTTCATGTATTAATTTAATACTTCGTGTATTAATTGAAACATCATAACATTTTATGTGTATGATATTTCAAAAAAAATTATTAAACTTTGCGTTTCTGTTATCCAGTATCACACTTTCAGAAAGTCACATTATGGAATTTAATTCAATTTAAGTATTGAAAGATAATTTGACAGTGTATTTTAAAAATGTAACACTTTGAAGATAAATGTTCTGAATATGTTTAAGAAAATTTAATTTTTTTTATCTAGGGATAGCAAAAATATTGTAATTCCTTTAAATACTTAACCAGTCTTATAAATTATAAATGGATTAATTTTGGAAGAAAATTTATTTTTCTTTTGCTCTTCAAAATTTAGGATTATAAATAGATTGTTAGATAACTAAATAGATTGTTCACATAAAAAAATAACAAAGATCCAGAAAATACAAGCAATTTCTGTAAGGTGTTGTAGAAAATTTCCTTCTTAACCTCAAATGAATTGCAAAATGATAAATTTAGAAAATTCATACATGGACTAGTCTAAGATATGCGAAGCGATTAAATTTATATTTTTAGAGTTACTATTCGTATATTATTCAGTAGCAAGGTTATCCTAATCTTCAGAATCCAACATTAACTAATATCTTCCCAAATTGACAGCATTAAAAATTAAGAACTTTTAAATTCAGAAAAAAAATGTAATACTTTATCGAATTCGTGACATAAAAAGTACTACTTATTACATTCTTCACAATTATATCTTATTTTTTAATTAATTCACTATTTTTTGTTTAAAATATGCTCAACACTTTTTTTAAAATTTAATCTAAGACCTTGTGGACAATTTTTCAAATTAAAGTGTCTAATGAATTGTACAATGTTTTTACTAATTATATTTGTCTGTGTTAATGTGCAAAAAATACGTCAAAAAATGAATAAACAATGACAATGGAGGGTAGAATCCTTGAATATTTACATATATTTTAAGCTTAAATACATGCGTTCTTTTAATGATCTTCCAACTTCTAAAATTTACTTAAAAATTTAGCTTTTAATTTTAAGTATTAATGTATTTGATAATTTTACATTCTCTTAAATTTAAAGTACATTCTATTACATCTGATTTGCTAGAATTTAAATATTTACTGTATTCGAATTCAGAGAGAAAAGGGTATAACCCATTATTAAATAATATTCTTGTAATATGACTAGGAAACTAACTATTAACATATGTTAATTAGTTTTAACATATGTTAGTTAATATCGCTTAATAAACTTAATTCATTTCTTTATAGGTAAAGAAGTTATACCGCTCTTAGTTTTTATTCAATGAATAATTTTTCTGTGCCTCGCTATATTTTATCTCATGAAAAGTATATTTTGAATACTCAAACAATATACATATTTAAGATAATCAGATTAAAATAAACAATTTTTGTTCTTCGAATAATTTAAAACTATTGAGAAAAACAAAGTTATGAATAAAATAAAGCCTCGAATTCATATGAATATGATTGATTTATTACTATATCAAATTAAATTTGTAGTTATACTATAAATAAGTAAATAGTGAATTTAATCGTTAATTCGCAATACGAAAATTATTAAAATCAAACTGATTACAACAAAATCTAGTTACAAATCACACACAAAAATAAATTTTACTATTCATAAGCCTAAGATACGTGGTGACAAAATTAATATCGCGAACCACACTCTTAAATTGAAAATCAAAAAAATATAAGCATAAGAAATGTGTTGTTGAGATATAGCATGTTTCAAAAACATAATATTTGTGGGGACAGTAGTAAAATGACTAGTAATTCCCTTAAATTGGAAATTAAAAGGTAAATTTTTTTAAGAAAAAGTTCATTTAAATAATAGTTTATTCCATAATAAATTACGCTACAATGATAACCTTTTAGCCTTTAATCAAATTTTCATACTTAAAATATATTTCAAGCAAACATTAATTTTAGAATTTAATTTTAAAATATACCAGAAAAATCAATACTGAATAACTTTATATGGATTTTCTTAATATTGAAAAAATCTTTTCTTTGACGACAATAATTATTCATTGAAAAAAAAAACGAATCTTAATTTGTTTACATAATTCTTGTATAAAATTAATGACACATTAATAAATTCATGACAAAAAAAAAAAAGATTTCAGCTGTGTACAGGTGCGATAAAAAAAGATTTCAACACTTTACAATCTGTCGTGCTTCCTTCGTCTCGCTAAAAGTATTGCTTTTGTTTAGTTAATGCCGTAAAAATTACTAAATAATTAAAATTTGATGCGAATATATTTATACTTACTTTCGATTCTTGACAAACTACTTCTTTATACCAAGGAAATTTTTAAAATATATTTTCACAAATTCCTAACTATTATTATATTGGATAGTTGATTAATTTTCTGATCAATAAATAAATTATCTTGTACATTAAAAGATAAAAGATAATTTATCAACTATAAGAAAACAGTACATATTTCGTGATTATATTGAAAAGTTAAATTCGATAATGAATTTCTATGCTCTCTAAGAATATGTTACCTGAGATGAAAATATTAACAAGGATCGAGTAAAAATGGATAAATAATGAATTTATTGACTATTTATCATCGTCGCTCTTAGGAATACGAGGGTTATTGGCAACGAGCCTCGTAATTTTGAGTCACAATCAAGTGACGAGGACGATACTTAGAGACGACATCTCTTTCTCCACACTTTTATATTTCGCCTAACTGGAGGGATGAGAGTCTCAACACATTTATCATACGTCAGTTCCACTACATGAGGGGTTTTCATTGACATCAACACTCGAATCCACGACTCCATGGAAACACAACGTTGACCGTGAATCCCCGACGGAAAATACCGAAAACATGCAGAAATGTAGATGATGAAAATATAATGAGAAGTTCCAAGCAGAAGGTGTTTTTTCTACGAATTGCTTCCTTTTATCGAAAAATACCATTTATAATTTAAAAAAGTATTAAGACAGAAATAAGCATTCTACAATCATATTTTATTATCGAAGCTAATGGAATCAAAGGAACATTTAAATTACAAATTATCCATTAAATTTGGTTTAATAAATAAATAATACAATCTGGAGTCATTTATAAATGTAATGTATTAAGATATTTCCTAATTAATGTCATAAGGAATATTTTAAAATCAAAACTAATAAACTTCAAACGTATCCTTATCAGTGCCAATGAATTATATGTACCATTTATATCCCCGAGAGCGTACATTTAAAGTGCAAAATTTTGTAAAACATCTGATTTTGTAGAATATATATTTTTTAATTTTAATATCGATGTTAGCTTAATTTAATATACATTCATTAAACTCGTTGCAAATTTAATAAAAAATTATTACGTTTCTCGAAATAAAACCAATTCGATACCGTTATTATTATATTTCAAAACATTCTGGTTAATGAAGGAATATTCTTTGAAATTGAAACAATTTCATGCTTAAACAGACTTATTTCAGAAAATATAAATAACGCTTATGTTTTCAAAAATATTATCTGTGTTTAAAATTACTTTTTACCAAACCTTTTCATAGACTAAACTTGTTAATTATTAAATTGTATCCCTTTAAACAGAAAAGAGTTTGAACACAACATTACATGCTTATGAATATTCATTTCTCCTCTATTATCAGCTGAATGTAAATTTATCCTTTTCTAAAAATATCTCATTAACACCAACATTTAATAAATTGTTGAATGCATCTACAGAAAAAAAAGAGCAACTTAAATTATTCATAATGATAAAGAATTAGTTATCAATAAATAACTGCGAGGTATGGCTATTGAAAAACGAGATTGACGCTGTAAAACATTTTATTTCTATTTCATTCATATTTACTTATTATCACCTTCAACATATACCCGTTCTCTATTCCTACAACGCTGTATGCGAATCTTCCATAGTTCGAAACAGTGTTGTCTTCTTCCATCAGCTCCTTCCACTTTCTCTTTCACAGCTTAAATGGACTCAAATCTTGTTTCTTTAACGTAGATTTCCCTTTAGAAAACAGATAGAAATCCCATGGTGCAAGATCCGGCGATTAAGGTGGGTGATCTAACACTGAGATTCTGTACATCTAAAAATTTCTTGAGAGACAATGCGGAATGACTTGTCCTTCTATGGTTTAGGTCTATTTTTTCTTAATCTTTCACGGAGTTCAGCAAGAATATGAGGATAGTAATGTTGAATGATAGTTTGACCTTCAGGAGCCCAATGAAGGTATACAATCCAATGAATATCGGGGGGGGGGAAAAAATATTTTTTTTTTTTTTTTTTTTTTTTTTTTTTTTTTTTTTTTTTTTTGCTCTCGGTGAAGATGGGTTCTTCCAGTGCATGGATTGGCACTTCGTTTCAGAATCATAAGTAAAAAAATACGATTTCGTCACACGTTATTATCCTTTCCAATAAGTTTGGGACATTTTCAATGGCATTCAAAGTGTCAGTGCAAACATTTTTTGCGAGCTTCTTGTTGTTCAAATGTGAGAATTGTAGGCCCCATTTTGGCACATACTTTTTTCATGTAAGAATTACTATTTAAAATTTGCCTTACGAATTCTTTGTCGATTACTACAGACTCAGCAATCGCACGAATACTCCGGAGGTCAGATCGAACCAGATCACCAATGTTTTCGATATTGTCATCCGTTTTTGACGTGGAAGAGCGTGAATCATCATCTACGCCTTCACGGCTATCTTGAAAACGCTCAAACCACTCAAAAACACGTGCAAGCGATAAACATTCATTGTCATATACTTATTTTAATAAATTATAAGTTTTAATATCGGTTTTTCCAAATTTCATGTAAAATTTCACAACAATGCGTTGCTCTACTGTTACACTTATCATTTTTCCCAGTGAAACAAAAAAAAAAAACTGTAATGAGAACGAAGGTAACTGGTATTCGTATTTGTTTACAGAAGCGAGAGGCACTGCATTCGAAAGAAAAGGCTTCATGCTAAACAGCTGCTGATCGTTGGCGTTTGGCGCATGCGTACTTCTTCTGTAGCAGTGTCAGTTTCGTTATTTAATATGCACACCTCGTATAATTCTATTACTTTTGATTGGTTGATTGTTTATTAACGTTAAAACTGTGAAGCAACACTAATAGAACTATTAGTAATAGACATCGCAGTTTTGAAACTCGGTCAAGTGGCGAAGACGACAATTGAACTCTGACACCTCCCTCTCCAAATTTCCACACCAAGACGTGAGAGTACTTGAAGCTTGACCAAAACCTCGATTTTACTGCCATCTGGACTCGAACCCAAGTTTCGACGAAAATTTAGCAGGCTAACAGTTCGCGGCTATGATCAGTACACTACTGCGACCATCTCTACTACTTTTGAAATGAATATCAATCATATACATATGCAAATCTTCTCTAAATTAAGAAAATAACTATAATAAGTTTTTTAAAAAAAATTTACAAATTAGATACGATTCAGATAAAAGCAGGTTCTTTCAATTATATGCTTTCAATATGTCTCAAAAATATTTACAACCGTTTTATAGCCACTGTTATTGTTCACTGGTACTAACAAGGAATATTTCAGCAATTTTGTAAATGTTAGAGAAAAAGAAATATTTTGATTCGTTACATATTTTAATTATATTTGTATGAACTAGTTTACTTAATTATAAATAGAATACCTGTATTACCTGCAAGTAATAGATTATGGATAATTTAATAATAGTAATAGACCGTTTAACATTAATTTTGAAACAAAAAAAATGTTGATTACAAAACAAAACTTATAAATTTAAAATACAATTTTAAAAAAAAGCATTTTGACAGTTTAAAATTTATTTTATAACGAACCAAAGTATTGAACTGTCGATGAAGATTGAAAAAATACTATTTTTATTGTAGTAATTCCTTATAAATACTTGCATAACATTTACTTCAAAAACCTCTAAAAATTCATCTAATAAAAACTGTTCAGGTAAAAATATACCATTTGATAGAAATAAAAGAAACATGAAAGGAATTCGAATGCAAAAAATATTTTTAAAGCATTCATAATGGAAATATTTTCTTTATAAACCCCCCACCCCATCAAAAAAAAAAACTTGTCATTCCTAATCCTGTCAGTATATTCATAGATAATAAATTCTTATTTCTCATTTTAATAACCTATTTTCCCATTTTTTTTATCAATTTAAAAGACGAATTAAATTTTCAAGCTACCATTCCATTTAAATTTGATCGCATTATTGTTTACAGCACAGTCCTTATTTTTTCTATCATTCCCCTTTTTCTCTAGAAATCGGTAAAAGAGTGATTAGACTTTAATTACTTATTTCTCGAACACAGATGACTGAATATTCTCATTGCTATTCAAACGATTATTATTAAGAAGATAGAATGGGGAGGGAAAATAGTCATGGGGAAAAAAATAAATACTTCCGTTTTGCTTTTCTCTCCATTCTTATCAGGGTGAGGTCAAAAGAACAGACTTTCCCCCGTTTCCTTTCTAATTACCTAGCGGAAAGTTTCGATTCGTAAATTAACTATCAACGTATTCCTTCGAATTGTTCGAATAAAGAAAAAGGTTTAAAAAAAAAATTTCCCTTATTTTTCTTCGAAGAAAGGACGGGAAAAAAAATAAAGCACTGTTCTTCAATTAAAATTGGAAGAAATGAAGGGAAAAAATGCGTTGCTTAGTTGAAAGAAAGCTAAGAAATGCTTAATAGGAAGTCGAATCAACGTTTTTTTTTAATCCAAAGACCTCTTTTCGAGTAAATAGGGAAAAAAGTGGCCCAGAAAAAAATTAGAAAGTTTTTTTTCCCTGTCAGAAATGGTGAGTGGGAAGTTTGAGAAGTGCACAAAAACATATATTCAATAAACACTATCTTTTGGAATAATTCACACATTCAAAATCAATCAGCACAAATTTCTGTATAACTAGATTAACGGAAAAAAGTTTTCGGGAGCGTTTTGTTTCATTAGGTTAAAAAAAAATATATGCAAATTAGAAATGCATTGAAATAAAATGAGAAAATTATTAAGCGATATTGAATTATAAGTGTCAATTACTGAGAAGTATTTATGCATGCACGTGTATTTCAAATAAAAAATTTGTAATTGGAGTTAGGTAGTTGGAAATAATACGCAGTTATATTTAACAAATTTAATTATACAAATTTAGCATATATGTTACTGGAAGTGAAAAAAGTGAATGCTGAACTCTTAACATCTGCGCCAATAGCAAAAGTTAACCCATTCAAAGAGTACTAAATTCAATATTTTTTCGCTATAGTATTTGCTATGTAAAAGCCGAAATATTTACCGATATTTTCATTATGAGACGTCACTTTATAAAAACCGCATTGTTCACCAGCGAATATTTACTTTTTAAAACTGATCACTATTTTTATAATTTCAATTTCGGTTACCTTTGCAATGGAATTTGGAACATAAAATCCTTCTAACTTCTTTATAATTTTATATTTTAAAATTATTTAATGTTTTAAGTAATTAATATAAACAAGATAAGGACTCATATTAGTATAAATAGAGTCATTTAATTCAAAATTAATGAGAGAAAATGAAATTCAAAATAAATTCAATGAAAAATAAAGGAAACCAGAATTTATAACTCAGAAATGAATACTACGCCGTAACTAACAAGGAATGAGGAACGGGGAGAACAATTATATCCCTAGTTTAAAAATCAGATTTCTTGAATATTCTTCATGGATGTTACTTACAACTTACAAATTTCGCAGTTGTAATATCTCAATTTAAACAATCTTTTAAACAATAAAAGAACATGTAACAAATGTTTGGAGGCTTTTAAGACTTCAGAGACTTTAGATTTAAATTTTTAGATTTTACATTAAAGATTTAGATTAAATTTAGGTTAAGCGCATTTTATTCTTCTTAACCTAAATTTTTTAAGATTAAGATTGAATCACATACAATACTTAATAAGAATTTGTCTAGCACGAATGTAAAAAAAGACTACTCGGTTTACAATACATTATATACATAAAAGAAAGCCGTGAAATTACAAAACTGAACAAAATTCTCGAGGTATTGCATATAATAAGCGAGTATGAAATGCAAAAATGTATTAAAATCTGTCATTTAAGATTATTAGGCTAATTTGTCTGTGTCTTCCTCATTTCTATATCAATCTATATGCTGAAATTTCTTAGGGATTTAGTTGGCTTCTTCTTATTTTTATGAATTGGAAAGCAATCATGAACATATATACGATTATTAAATCCTTCAACTTTAACAATAATAATAATAACTTTTTTATTCTAATTGTAGTATAATCATTCTAAAGGAAACAAGATATTACAACCGGTGAAAGACGACATATGAATCCAGATTCAAAATAGAGACGATATACGGATTTGGTACAGATATTTCTTCAATATTAGAAAGTCAAAATAACTTTAAGGAGGCAACCAGGCGAGGTAAAAGCAACATCACACCACAGAAAAAGAGAAAGAATCTATATTATTTTAAAAGATACCAGAAAATATGCCTCTTTACCCTTGAAATTGTGAGACTTCATGTACTATATCGAACTGTATAATGAGCGAACACATAATTCATAATGAATGTAAAGTTGTAAACAAAATAAACTGCAATAAAATTGAATTTTTAAACTTCTTTTGATTCGAATATAATCGTAATTATTTCTGATTGAAACCAAAGCAGTTGATATATATATATATATATATATATATATATATATATATATATATATATATATATATATAATAACATCATTTGTAATCATACCACTTTTGTCATCTATTGAAGAAGATGCTTTGGATGACTACAAAAAAAATTATCGCATGAGAAAATGCACGAGTTATTCAATTTCAAATTACTTTCACGACGTAATTAATAAATACAAAGTAAGACTTAGCATAAAAATAAAAAAATATTTTCACAAAAAACCCAATTAAGGTGCACGTGAAAGTAAAAGACACTGTCCGTGATTAATAGGAAGTCACTTAACAAGCTTCTGAAGCATAAGAGCTCACCATAATAGATACAAAGGTTCCGTGAGTAGTTTTTCGCCCTCGTCTAAAACCCTCAACAAAGGCATTGATTCTATCTATTTAAATTAATGCGATTGTAATCTCCTTTTCTAACTCGAGATTAATGAAGACCGTTTGGAATTAAATGGAAGACTTTTAATCTTTCCTCTTTGTACGATCACTTAACCTTTTCTCGAACTCATTTTACCATCGGCGATTAATAGCGTCTTCTTTGCTTTCCCGATCAAAAATGCAGGACAAGATACTTTTAATCTGTTTCAGAGATTACAATTGTTAGGAGAAGGTTTTTGATTGTACTGTTTAATGACAGGAAATAGATTGTTATGTGATTTTGGATTAGTTGTAAATGTAATAAATCTGTCTTTGTAAAAAAAAAAAGTTTTTTCGCTCGCGCACGTTTTTCAAATTTTAAAGAGTTACTTCAAGTGATAAGACAAAAAAAATGTACGATTGAATTAAATTAGGAAGCATTTTCCATTCATAGTTAAAAGTAGTTTATTCAGAAGTTTACCGAACTCATTAATGAAATGAATAGTTTGAAGTTTCGAATATGGGCCGTTCGATAAGGATCGAGAAACATTATGGTGGGAAGGTACAGTCTAGAAAACTTCGAACATGTATTCCTCAAAAATGAGTAAAAGTAGGTTAAGCTTCTAAATTTTTCTCTGTTGTGAGTGTATACAGATATATAATAAGTCGTATACATTTTAATGACTGAAATTTTGGGGTGGTAAATTATCTTAAATTCTAGAAAGCAGAACAACAAACACACAGTTTTGATTTTATTTCCTACAGTTGTAATTAACACATACGTTTTTAAAAAAATTTACGCAATAAAGAATATTTTATTGGGAGCAAACACCAACCTCTCACATCATTTTTAGAAACAAAGAATAAATCAAAAATAATATTTACTATTGCGCAATTATTTCAAGCGATGTAAAGCATTTTTGAATTTATTTTACAGTACTAAAGCCATTTTTTATTTTTTGAACTGAAACTCTTATTTTCAAAAGTAGTTGTTCTTTTTCAGATTTAATATTATACGATTATAAACGAATTTACTCAAACACCTGTCCTCTCTTACTATGCTTTTAAACAATGAGACATATCAATATTCTGGCAAAAAGTACCCCATCAACTATATGTTCAATATTATTACAAGCTATTTTAATACGAATATTAATTATTCAAATTTTTTAACATAGCGCGTTTAAGTATTTTTTGCATCGGTAATTAAAAACAAGAAGTAAAAATTTGATTTATTTTTCTCAAAGCGTTCCAAAATAAGTATATTCACACATAGCCAATATTTTATTATCTCATCTTACAAACGCCTCATGGTCTGCATCCCATTGACTTTTAAAATTTTGTAATTCAAAAGTTATTTGCAGATAATGAATTAAGTACATTGTAAACACTGCAAGAATTACTACCCACGCATATAATCCTTTTGTTGCATAGTTTCATTCGAAACAACTAACAATAAGGCTCCGACCCAGGAACAACAGAAGATTAAGATAAAATTATTCATCAACATTCACTCGTAACATCAACAGGAAAACCCAGATTGTATAAATAATCCATTCTCTAAAATATATTTATTGTGTTTTCGAGCTTTAGAAGTTACTTTTAAAGTTTACACTCTGGAAACAAGAAAAATTTGCTCATACTCGTATTCTCGATCCTACCTCATTTTCTCGTGCTTTGAAGCTTACATAATTTTAACGAGAATAAATATTGGCAAACACAATTTCGTTTTACGTTCAGATTGGCAAGTAAAGATTAATACAAACGAAATGAAGTTTCAAGAATAACCTTTTTTCTTCTTAAACTGATATTAAACACTTATCTTCTTTTTTTAATGAAATAATTTTTCGCTCCTAGAAATATTTACTTATTTGCAACTAATTAAAATGAGAAATATGTGTACCTAAGTGATTATCCACACCAAACTACGAAAATTTATTTCTATATTAAATAAAACAATAAAAAAAATTCTCAAAATTCTGTATTGCGTAAAAAAACTGCAACTTTCAAGACAGTCGAGACAAAGAGAAATAAAACATTTCCCTATTTTACTGTAATAAAAACAAATATTTTGAGTTTTAAATTTTTATGATGAAGCTAATCATTTCGCATATTTTGGAGAGTAAATATATCATAAAATTTAATTTCCTTTCCCGGGCGGTATTTCTGCTGCTTTCACTACACATTTTATTTTAAAAAATAATAAAATAAAATTAAAATCTTTATAAAATTAAAGATTCAAATATAATTTGAATCCTTCTGAAACATTCTGAAGAATGTAAATCAAGTTTAAATCTTAAGCCACAGCATATACGTCAATAAACTAAAATCGCATAGAAAGCAAGGATATTAAAAGAGCTCCTCTTAGACCTGTCACGATGTTATCAACTAACACAACCAATGCCACCTTTTATATGTTAGCATCATAAAAGGCAAAGACAAGCAGTAGGAATCGAAGATGGGGAGGAAAAAAAGCTTTATCCGCGTCCTTGTTAAGTGTCTCCTTCAACAAAGAACGCGAAAGACAATTAGACGTTTGCGGCAAAAGAAAAGCCATTATATCTGAAGCGAACTGCAATAGCAAGGAGAGCTTGCTTTACTGCATTTCTTTTCCAAAGTCATTCCACGTCCTTCCTAAGTCTAGGACATAACAGAAAAATTTTGTTGACTCTTCCACGATGACTTTTTCCTTTTATATTCCACCCCTCCTTTTTTTATATACTCGTGCAGGTGGGAGATTTTGACTTTGTTCTCCCCTTAATTGGGTTATGTCGAAAACTGTTCTTGGAAAAAGTGGAGGAGGGAGGGTGAAGAATGCGCATGCTTGCTGACTCCCTCCACCACTAAAAAAAGTGCTCAAATTCCAGGTACCGCTGCTGCTGCTTCGAATTTGCGGATTAAATCTGACGGTTTGGATATAAAGTTTGATTCTCTCCCCTTGGCTGCTATTTCAGGATATTTGAGACGGATAAAACGCCCAACGATTATTAACTATGGCAATTTTGTTGAAAACGTTGATAATTCTTGAAATCTGCTGATGCTGTTTTATTGGAACTTATTGTTTGGTAAAGAATTTTCAGAAAGAAAGAATTATTAGATTTTCTATATTTTTTGTGGAAATAAAAATTCAACAGTTAATAAAAATAAAAAATATGAAGAGGCTTACGGATTAATAATTTTTTTTTCTTTTCAGTTTCTTACTGCAACAAATGCTGTACAGAAGTATTTGCTTACGAGATTATCTATGTTTAATATACATTCATTTATTTTATGTAGAGTAAAAATTACATAATGTGGAGCAAAGTTATAGTAAAAAATTTACTATGCAAATATTTGGCATAAAGCGGATGTCAGAAAAAATTCGTCATGTAGATACCATTTTAATCTATCTTATTTACATACAATTTCAAGGCAAGATGTCAATGTTTTGATTCCTAAAATTCTACTTTGGGTTAGATATTGTATTTAAATAACAAGAAACTAGAGTTATATGTATTAGAATCGAATTTGGCTTATAATTTTTGATGAGCTCGGGTTTTTATTAAAGTTTTCGAATTAACATAGTTTTCCCTCCAGTAATCTGTTTTAAATCATGTTATGAAACATTCCCTCATATATTTTTTTTTTATTTCTAATGAAAAAGAAATTTAAAAAGTCAAAATCAGTTTTGAAAATTTATATTTCTTGATACAATAAGAGTATACAAATGCATAACTTATTTAAAGGGAAATTATTAAAAGTTCAATTCCTTTATAAAATAGTTAAAGCGATAACGAAAATTTTGAATTTAAATATCTAGTTTAAAGCTCCTATATTAAGCAGTTGAATAAAAATCAATTAAGCAATCTGCATTGAAATCTACGAGAAATAAATTTTAATATAAAACTCTTAAGGTTACATAATGCGCGTAAAATAGCGTCTCAATCCCTCCATATTTTCCCTTTTATTTCCAAACTGAATGCATATATTTAATTATTCACCTATTTTGCCTAAAGTATAAAGAAATACATCTTCATTAAAATTGTGTGTTTAATGAGAGAAAATCTTACCTTGCATGTTGTGATTAGGAAACAAAAAACTAAGAAGAGCGATATTTTCAGTGATCTCAATATCATCTTCACTTTTTAATTCCCTGGAAAAGAAAACTTTTTTTTAGTGATTCTAATAATATAAAAATCTGCATCATATATACAGAAATAAAAATAATCATCTCATACAAAATCAAAAGTTAATTAAAAGCTATTAAGCAAAATTAACTGAAATATAATACCTTTAAAAACATTAGCAAGAAATCAAAATAAAATCAGTATAAGAAAAAGTTAATATAATGCATATAAATAACGTAAGAAAACTAAAATTAAATATTAAAAAATAAAGTTAAATGCTTAAAATAACTTTAGAAAAATACTACAAAAAACAAACTCTTAAAGTACAGGAAACAACAATCAAAGTTAATGCAGCATAGTACAGCGTTTCACAATCAACAATTGTTTCGGCAATAAAATTCTGTAATATGTCACACAAATTCAATCATTGGCTAGCACTTAACAGGTATTAATATACATAGGCGGAAATTTGCTTCAGGATCAGGGAATGGTGTCCATCATTTTCATCGCATGATTCTGTGCAACGAAAAGTGGTATCATTGCAACACTACTTCCACAATGGCGAAAGGTCAGAACGTTCATTGGAAAGGTTGCAAAACGGTCTCTTGCTATCTGAAAAGTTCTGCGTATCTTTTGGGATTGTTGCGGTTTTCTGTACAAGGAATATGCAAAAACACTACTGAGGACTTTGTTAGAAGAAAAGATCTCTAAACGAAGCCGATATGTTTACATATATAACCAAAATATTTGAAGCAAAGTTTTTGTACGTAAATTCAAAGAACACATTATATCATGCGTAAAATTAATTTATAACTTTGTTACGTTCATTGTATTTTTCCTACATGTTTGTAATATTTGAATTTTATTTTGATCATAATTCAGCATATCAAAATAACAATTTCACATTTTCTTTTTATAAATTTAAAAATTTGCAAGCTAGTTATATCCCCAAAGAGAAATCTCCCAAAAATCTGGAGATAATGAAGGAAATGAACAAAAAAAGAAAAAGAAATAAATACCTACTGAGAAAGAATATTTTTAGTTTTATACGCACAGTTTTATGATTTTATCACCGATCCAATCCATTTGTGTATGCCTAAAGTGGACTACTTTTCATACTTCGAGATTAAATAACATTCAATTTTTTTTTTCATTCGCTTGCTTCAGAATAGTTTTCAGTGAAAAGTGGTACTTTATTTTTATTAATTATTTTTACTTTTAACAGGACTCAAATATTGATGATTGAGAGGTATCTTGATCATTTCATAACAATTAACATAGCAACCATAAATTCAAATTTAAAGCCCAGACTTGTGGACGTTGTATATATACAAAGTTTGAAATTACTTCTAATTCTAAATTTTTTTATCGAACCATTACATGATCTCTTTCAAAGTTCATACATTTTCAAGACTGAAGTAAGAGCATTTAAATTATTCCTGATATTGATATACCTATTTGAAAACATGTCCGCGACAATTTTGAAGAATTGGAATGAAGCTCTTTTTTGTACTAAATTGGGTAGTTATTTTTTCTTCTGTGAATAAAAATGGGAACTGAAAATATTAAATTTGTCATAAAAAATCCTTTCAATATCACAAATGAATTTATCGGCGTAATTATAAAAATAAAATGTCTTCTTCAAATTATATCTTTTCTAGTAGTATCCAAATAATCTGATTCTCCATATGTCAGTTTCGGGCCAAACGTATGAACATCATCTTTTGTTAAGTTCTCCAAAAATGTTAAGCTACATTTAACAGTAAATTTCTTGCAATTCTTTAAATAAGGAAAAAGTGATTCTTCATGAGTGATTCCAATGTAAAAATGCTTCTTAAGAGATCTATTTTATTTTTTAAATGGTTTTATGATACTAAAGGAACTATTCAGAAGTAATCACAAATTTTTAACGACAAACAGACAATTTGGAAGTTAGAAAATAACAAGTTTCCCAGTTACTTTAGCTACTTATTAATTTATGTTGAATTTACAAAGTTTCAAAAACCTCGTAAAACTAAAAATAATTTAGAAAATAACTTCATAAGCATAAATCCAAATTATACTGAAACAGAAAGAAAAGGAACTGGAGACTTATAAATGATTATTTTTTAACTGGTGAGTTTTCAAATTTTTTAAAACTTGGTATGTTCTTATTTTAATACATAGTATCTATATATTTCTACAAAATGTGATTGAAATATCATTTTAATTTACTATATTTATATAAAAAAAAACTAGTTTTATAACAAAAATAGAAGTATTTCATATGCGCTACAGCACTGCCTAGTTTATATGTTATATGTCATTTATCAGTGTCTTATTATAACGACCTATGAATGTGAATCATCCCCCTCACCCTTTTAGGTTTTTCCAGTGATAACCATAAATTGCGTGAACAGTATTATTAGTACATTACTCGACGTGCAAACAATTCTGAAATGTGATTACGAATGAAAATTTTCAATATTCATTTTACTAAGTTTCTATTCAGAAATTTTTTTTCTCTATTATATATCAATTAAAAATAGAAACTAAAACAAAAAGAATGCCTTTAAAAATGCATTTTCCAAGTGATAAAATGATGTTGAATTCAGAAAATAGTGACTCGCTATATATATATTGCGTGCTCTTTAAAGTAAAGAAAAGCAATGGATAGAATATGAAAAATTGATTTCGGTGATTCGGTGAGATATGAGAAGAGCAAATGAATGTTTTTATAATTTTGAAGATCAAATTATCTACATGTTAACAAACATTACATAATGTAATCCAGTGCTTTAGTTAAGCTTTCACCAAATACAGTCATTGCAAAACTTTATCAAAGTGATCTACTGGTTGTAAGAATGATATATAATTCCAAACTTTAACTAATTGTTTTAAAATACATGGAATCAGTTAATACATTTTTTTATTAAGAATACAAGAATAAACAGAGGGTAATTTATAGATCTTAACGCATATTTTTTATCTTATACACCTCTCATAATAACAAGAGCGTGATTAAGAACTTGATGAAGTTTATTTTTGTAAATAATATTTTTTCATTATTCATAGAAGTAAGGAATATAAGAAAAATTTATTCAAACAGATTTAGTTTGAAGCTTCAGTAATTTTTATCATCTTAACTTATGATGAAACAGCTACAATACATTCAAGTGCTTAGTGAGTTTTAATAAGTATATGTTTATATAATTGTTTTAAACAAATTATTTAAGATATGACAGAAAATCTTCAAAAAATGTTTTTAAAAACTCAGTTTATCATAAACTAATCGTCAAATGATAGATTAACCGGATTAACAAACCTAATGTATGACAATTATTAGTTCATCAGAAGTACATAACATATGTTTAATGCTTATATACATATATTCATATTTAATTCAACAAATTTTCCGTAAACTATTGGACAACACATAAGTAATAAACTCTTACCCCTTTTCTCCCGCAAAAACACTTTATTACAATTTTACTTATACTTTTCAGTGTTAAGAAGAATAAATTAACCAAAATGCTATCCCCGTTCAAAAAACCCATTAAATTTTAAGCCAACATTTTATTCATAATCTCAAAGGTATCTCTTCCAAATAGCAAAACTTAATTTAGTCTCATTAATTAGGTTCCATAACATTACGTTATAATTAATTAATAATTTTTGCCAAGAATCCGAGTGTTTTTCTTAATTTCTTACAGAAATGTTTCTTGAAAAAAACCTTAGTTATACAAGTACAAAGTACACGATGATATTTTTCTTATTTTATCAAAGAACAGTCATGTTTAGTTCCATTAAATACTAATAACTCGCTTACGGTACAAGCTATTAAAGTAAACTTAATTGTTAGAACAATAAATATTTCGGTGGTTAATTTTTAAGCTATTGTATTCTTTATTATTTAGATATTTCTTTATTGCCTTCCTTGATATTTAGATTTTTCAAAAATTAATTAGTTTGATTGTAAAAAAGGTAGTAAAAGGAAAAAAACGTTTTCGAAATAATAAAAAAAAATGCTACATTTAAGACAAGTATCTTAAAAAGTTTGCAAATTTGAACTAGGGGAGAAGATTCATCACAGCGTTTCTTATTTTTAATAAGTCTATCTTTTAAATTAGATATTCTAAAGCGCGCTAACCAATGCTAACAAAAGCTTCACACTGTCGGTATATAAATCTCTAAATAATTTCGAGCACATTGCTTCACATTCAGTAGTTGTCTGGTTGAGAAACATTCCCTTTATCTAACTTCTGAGTAGTTTGTCGCCCAAAGCTGCATATATCAAACGGATATCAGCCAACTACGAATCCGTATTGCATCTCAAACTGTTGAAAATCTCAGCTTTACGTCACTGCAAGATGCTATCGACTGATTTTAAGACTCCAGTTTACTGACCATTTTGATTTCGCGAATATAATGTAAATCCTGTGAAATTTCTGTTATCGTCCTCAAATCTTGTTTATTCTATCTTTTTGAATTCAAAAAAGTACATACAAAAATATATAAAAAAAAGTACAAAGATTTTAAAACTATTCTAAAATATATTTTCAAAAATCGGAGAGAACATGTAATTCCACAGAAACCTTTGTTCTTTTTTGCTCTTTTTTACATCCAAATAAACGAAAAAATATAGATTTGAGGACGGTCGAAGAAATTCTATAGGATTAACATTACGTTCACAATATCAAAATGGCCGGTAGACGGGAGCCGTAACAGCACTCTCTTTTACATAATCATGACGTTTTCAAATATATATTTCAGAGTAAAAAAATGCTTATATTTGCCTTTCCTCTAGCATTCTTTAAATTGGCCATAAATTTTTCGAATATCCTTCAAATTATTGTATTACATTACTTTCAATTCACGAACGGTAAGAATAACTTTTATTTGAAAATTTCAGTTAATTGTATCAAAAATAATGAAACCGAAATCGATATTTTTTATATGAGTACGTATTTACCTTTTCGTTAAATTCTGAAGAGCTCTCGAGAATATCCACATTTTAATACTTTAACAGAAAAATTATTAAAAAGACAAAAAAGGTAACATTAAAATTTATGACATTTAATAAAAACGTTACTTTGTACAAGATTGTGCAAGAGAACAAAAGTTAGTTTTCAAAAAAGTTCGCTAATTTTTCATTTTTAATAAACCTCCAGAGAAAGAGATTCGCATGTTAATCTTTTTTAAATAAAATTTTTAATGAGTATTTTTCCCTCTAATCATGCATATTATGCAACGTAATTAAGACGGAAAAAAAAGAAGAAAAAAAAGTCGTGGTTATTGTTTCCGAAGTATAAATGGTCGGAAAAATATTTAAAGTTACTTACAGGGGGAAAAAAATCTATGAATACATAGCTTTTTAATAATATTTATTTTAGTTTTCTATTCTGATGACCATCATGAATGCGTTAAGTTTAAGTGTTAACTTCACTTCTTTAAAATGAACCATAGTTATATTTGTACACTTTTAAGTACATGACATTATTTCTAAAGCACAATTAATAATTCATTATATTAAACTAATTTCTTTATTCAATTAATATCTAATTTTCTAGGAAAACCTTTTTTTACTAACATCAGTGAAAGTTCTTCAAGCAAATGCAAATACATTCTGTAAATTTCTATTTTTCTCTCAAAAATAGCAATAAATTTCTGATGGATATCTTTTTCGCAAATGTCATGAATATTTATAGAAAGTAGTAATATATAAGAAATATTTATTTTTAGCGGGTTTTTTAATATAGAATTCCAGTGTCGTAATTAATTATTGATATCATTTACAATGTATTTGTATTACAAACAGCAGAAAGAAAAAAATCGAAAAAAATTCGTCTTATTCTTTTTTTTTTATTTGTTTCTTAATAAAATTTATATATATATATATATATATATATATATATATACCTGTGTGTGTAATAATTTCATTCTTAAATTTAATTTAATTTCCTAATTTTTTTTCTGTACTTTAATTACCCTAGTGGGAAAATCAACTTATTTTCTGATGCAAATCTACTTGTGCTTCCAATTTGTGATCACGCGCTACAAATTTGCATGAATCAGCATTCTCCCACAGTTTCAAACCCGTAGGAATAATCCCCACTAGACCTTTTGTCTGCAGGTAAAATACTTGAAGATTCTTAAATCTAATACCACATGTTTGAATAAATCCTTGCATTTAAATTCTAAACAGATAAAGTTTCTGCTTCTTATTTAGCTATGGAAGCGAACGGACGCAATATTGCATTGCGTTCTACCGCTGTCATGATGCAATTACTTCTATCTCTCGCATTAGATTGATAAACTCATAAAGTTCTGAAATATTTAAGATTTCTTTATCTTGCTACGACTGAAGTAAAATATTTACAAATTAATTTTAAAAAAATTATTTTGTTAATCTTTGTGTGTGTGTGTGTGTGTGTGTGTGTGTAACGCAAATAGAACAAATTCCCTTAAGAAATTAAGATTTAATGGAAAAGAATCATTCTAATTATACATCCACATTAATGCGCTGAATAGTGTCTATTTAAAAATAATTTTAAAAAATTAGAAAACTTGTTTAAATATTGTCCGTACATGTATATACATGTGAGTGTACAATGAATTCACACACATGTAGAGAAAATCTCATGCTGTTTTTTTCCTCCGTTTTATAATGCTTTGAAATATAAAACTCCAAAAATCATTAATTTAAGTGCACAACCATTCTAAGTTTTGAAACTTTGTAACAATTCCTTTTAATAGCATTGATCATTTCTTAGTTAATCAATTGGATAGTATATCGATTTGCTGTATGTTCTTGATCCCATCTACAGATTTGAATACAATGTGAGCAATTAAGAAAGATAATGAGCCTGCTGCTGATCGATTTTTTGTAGTTAATCGATTGCTATTCGTATAATAGTAAAACAGAAGATACCTTTTCCAATACCTCTAAGAAATATAAAGAAAAAATGAGTTTCAATATTGTACAATATCCATTGTATAAGAACGACTCTCATATTGTCCTTTGGATGAAATTCTTTATTCAAAATATAAATTGATTGTTCTCACTATTTTTACTGGAGGATATATTTCTAGTAAATAGATAAATCAATGAATGGAATTTTTTTGTCACTTTTCCATCAATTTTTTTTTATATTTCATTTATTCATTGAGATAATTGTATTGCTACCAAAATCTATTTTTTGCCTTAAAGATTTCTTCTTTTACCTAGGTATTATTGATAGCCTGGGTATTGATTTTTTCAGCAAGATAATACAGAAAACAACAGATATAACTCATATTTTCTTTACTGTAAAAAAATATGAATTTTTGTCTGTTGTTTTTTGTAATGAGTTTCCTATTTTATTGTTTCCACAAGCTTATTATCTACTCATTGTTATTTATCACAGTTTCTCGCAAATGGCTATGATTGTAGAGTAATACTAATTTTGAGACGAAAATAATACTTTAAATTAAATAGATAAGCAAATGTATATAAGGAGGAAACGTTTTTTTTTTTTTCTTTTTTCCAGAAAAAAATCTACAATGCCGAAATTTTTAAGTAATTATCATTTAATTGAAGCTTCAAATTTATGAACTTTATCTTATTTTATTATTGTAATGCTGTGTGAATAATTATTCTTTGAAAAATAAAAATATTGCATAAAATCAAATATAAAGTTATTTCTTGGGCATATACACGTAGAAATAGAGCCCCGTAATTATACCTTCATAATTACACAAACACGAACATACATATATGTATACCATATGTGTGTGTGTCTGTTGAAAACAAAATAGGAATAAACACTAACGCATCATATAGCACAGAGGGAGACAAAACCTAAATTTAATATTAAGTAGTTATAATAAGTTTTGAAAGTACAGAAATAAACAAGTCTTCAAAATTATTAATTATTTAATTCTAGAAATGAAACTAATCTAAGAAATGTGGAAAAAAAATTACATAACAATTAAGAAAAAAAAAAAAAGAAAGGACAACGAACTTCCAAACAATAAATGACAATACATCATTTAAAAATAATAAGTCAAATGTAAATAAAGCTATTTAATAATACTCCTGAATTAGAACAGTGATTTCTACTTAAACAAGTCTTAATGATAATACCTTCACAATCAGTGATATTGCTCTATAAGGAAAATATATATATAATAGTAATATCAATAATAATAATATAAATATAATTATATAAATCATAATTCTTACAGTAAATAAACCTATTAAAATGAGTGGGTTTTATTATGGTATATATATATATATAATATTAATGGAATGCAACTTGTGATAAATTTCTTTCATTATTATTTTTCAGATTTTTACAAAATTTACTAAATTATTATTTCAAATTATATAATTAATATTAATATTTCTAAAAACAGAAATATGTAACAGCTATTCCAAAAATGTACTGCATTAAATTGAAATTTAAAATTTTCTCCCTTATCATGAAATTTCTAATAATTTAATTTTCAATTGTACATCTAAATATTCTGCATTGTATTTCCTAATATTAGTTTGAACTAGATTTAAATATGTCGGATAAAAAAGCGTATAAAAATCTAAAACAAGTAGGTCATTGATTTAGCTATGAATAATAGAAGTATCTCTATCAATATAATTATGTTTCTAATAATATAAGTAATATTTTCTAAGCTATTATTAGCAGGTTATCATATCTCTAATTTTTTTTAAAAAATTATCGTTACATTTAATATTTATTTCTCTAAGTACAAAATAAACTAAAGAATTAAATATTCATATGAAATTAAATAATTAATTTTATAATTCTTATACATAATCAATAGTATCTTAACTAGATTACCTATGTCTATGGAATTAAAGAGTTTTAAAATCATAGTTACGTATAGCAAATAAATCTGTCTTTTATATTCTTAATACTATCTAAACTACTTTTAATAATAATAACAGTACTTTGAAATTTATTAATACTATGCCGTAAGATTTTTTGTAATAATTTGCCTGTTTTTCAAAAGTTCTGGATTATTTTGATAAAAAATTTAAAACTTAAAATACAGTGGAAAGTTTGACTGTAAAGAGAAAATGGAAAATATTTTGCTTTTTCAATGTGTTTTTACTTGTGTGTGTGTGTGTGTGTGTGTGTGTGTAACGCAAATAGAACAAATTCCCTTAAGAAATTAAGATTTAATGGAAAAGAATCATTCTAATTATACATCCACATTAATGCGCTGAATAGTGTCTATTTAAAAATAATTTTAAAAAATTAGAAAACTTGTTTAAATATTGTCCGTACATGTATATACATGTGAGTGTACAATGAATTCACACACATGTAGAGAAAATCTCATGCTGTTTTTTTCCTCCGTTTTATAATGCTTTGAAATATAAAACTCCAAAAATCATTAATTTAAGTGCACAACCATTCTAAGTTTTGAAACTTTGTAACAATTCCTTTTAATAGCATTGATCATTTCTTAGTTAATCAATTGGATAGTATATCGATTCGCTGTATGTTCTTGATCCCATCTACAGATTTGAATACAATGTGAGCAATTAAGAAAGATAATGAGCCTGCTGCTGATCGATTTTTTGTAGTTAATCGATTGCTATTCGTATAATAGTAAAACAGAAGATACCTTTTCCAATACCTATAAGAAATATAAAGAAAAAATGAGTTTCAATATTGTACAATATCCATTGTATAAGAACGACTCTCATATTGTCCTTTGGATGAAATTCTTTATTCAAAATATAAATTGATTGTTCTCACTATTTTTACTGGAGGATATATTTCTAGTAAATAGATAAATCAATGAATGGAATTTTTTTGTCACTTTTCCATCAATTTTTTTTTATATTTCATTTATTTATTGAGATAATTGTATTGCTACCAAAATCTATTTTTTGCCTTAAAGATTTCTTCTTTTACCTAGGTATTATTGATAGCCTGGGTATTGATTTTTTCAGCAAGATAATACAGAAAACAACAGATATAACTCATATTTTCTTTACTGTAAAAAAATATGAATTTTTGTCTGTTGTTTTTTGTAATGAGTTTCCTATTTTATTGTTTCCACAAGCTTATTATCTACTCATTGTTATTTATCACAGTTTCTCGCAAATGGCTATGATTGTAGAGTAATACTAATTTTGAGACGAAAATAATACTTTAAATTAAATAGATAAGCAAATGTATATAAGGAGGAAACGTTTTTTTTTTTTTCTTTTTTCCAGAAAAAAATCTACAATGCCGAAATTTTTAAGTAATTATCATTTAATTGAAGCTTCAAATTTATGAACTTTATCTTATTTTATTATTGTTATGCTGTGTGAATAATTATTCTTTGAAAAATAAAAATATTGCATAAAATCAAATATAAAGTTATTTCTTGGGCATATACACGTAGAAATAGAGCCCCGTAATTATACCTTCATAATTACACAAACACGAACATACATATATGTATACCATATGTGTGTGTGTGTGTTGAAAACAAAATAGGAATAAACACTAACGCATCATATAGCACAGAGGTAGACAAAACCTAAATTTAATATTAAGTAGTTATAATAAGTTTTGAAAGTACAGAAATAAACAAGTCTTCAAAATTATTAATTATTTAATTCTAGAAATGAAACTAATCTAAGAAATGTGGAAAAAAAATTACATAACAATTAAGAAAAAAAAAGAAAGGACAACGAACTTCCAAACAATAAATGACAATACATCATTTAAAAATAATAAGTCAAATGTAAATAAAGCTATTTAATAATACTCCTGAATTAGAACAGTGATTTCTACTTAAACAAGTATTAATGATAATACCTTCACAATCAGTGATATTGCTCTATAAGGAAAATATATATATAATAGTAATATCAATAATAGTAATATCAATAATAATAATATAAATATAATTATATAAATCATAATTTTTACAGTAAATAAACCTATTAAAATAGTAGGTTTAATATA
>BMAW01002642.1:348564-364573 GCA_019974015.1 Nephila pilipes | reverse complement strand
AAAAAAAAAAAAAAAAAAAAAATAAAAAAAAAAAAAAGAAAAGAAAGCAGAGTTAAAAAGTAACTCTTCAAAAGCTATGTGAGTCACAAAATAAATTTCTTAGCTCTTCGCAATTACTTAAAATCCTGTTTCATATAATTCTGCTGCGGTTTCTTCTTTTTCCATTCTTTAACTAGTAACCGTGCATAGAATAAGATAATGTAGTAGTCGATATATTAAAGATATTTAATATTTATAAAGTGTTATTTAAATTTCCATCGAATATCTTACAGAAGACTAAATTAAAACAAAATTTTTATTAGTAAGCATAACTTTATAAACAATAACTACTCATTTCAGTCTCTAAAGGAACAAGTCCTCTTTTAAAATAAGAATTTAAAAAGCTAAAAAAAAAAGAACTTTTCTTTATTTCCATTTCTCCTTCTAAAACAGCAATACCTTTTTCATAATCTTTTATAATTCCGTTTCGAAACTCTAATTTACTTTCTCTCTACATCATCCTAAAACGGCGGCATCACGTGACGATGGTAATCAGCTAGTCATAAACCAAGCATTGTTTCATCTGCAGCTGCGATGAAATTTTAATTGAACATTTTTCAGTTTGAAGACCTCCTCTACGAAAGCGTGATCTGTGTTCGAAACATGGAAGTATCAGTGATCGTCCTTTCAATTACGTGTCTGCCGGTACACGGCCAGACGCGTGCGGGGCAGCTGCTCTGAGGATAGTCCAAAAAACCGGGCAGACGACCCTCTTCAAGGTCGCAGAAGGGCCACACGTAAGGGTCGTTTGATTTCTTGTATTGAAGCACAAAGATGATTGCGAAACGTCTGCGGTGGGTTAGATTTCTTAAGGCCGAGCACCAATCTCGGAATATTTTATCAAATAGAAAACTTGCCTAATTACAATCTTTCGAGTGGCTATAAAATTGCATTAAATTATGTGGTTTATCACATAACGAAAACTTTAATATAAAAGCATTCCGCCAGTTTTTTTTTTTTTTGTTTTTGTTTTGTTTTTTTTTTCACACAAAATCGATCCGAAATAGGAAAAATGGCCAACGTAACATTCAAAAAAATATTTTGAGAGAATATAGCATATTATTGGCCTAAGAACTGCAAAATAAAAATTCTTTTTTGAATGTTTTGACGCTATCGAAGTTCATAATACAAGCATTTTTTTAAAATTGGATATTGATTTTGTTTCAAATCTATAGTATGCATCCAACGTAATATTGCAATTAAAAAAATTACGTAGAATATACATTATAAATTTGAAGAGAAAATTAGCATTTAATTGAAGCTTTTTCATTAAATTATTTTAAAGCATATTAAATCACATTTCAAAATCAAAAAATTATTTTGGAAGTGATTTAATATGCTTTAAAATAATAATTTTCAAGCAATGAAATAAAAGGTTATGATAAAAAGAACATTTGAATTCAACATTAGCTACAATTAAATTACCTTGAAACATACTATGTAAAAAAAAAACTGAATTCAAACAGAATTGAATAGCACATTATATGTTATTCTCTATTCATAACTGGAATCAAAGTATGGTATTGATATAGAACAAATTTTCCCTATAGGGGAAAAGCGTTTTTATAATGTGTCTTATTTTTTAATACTAGATGAAGATAACCTTAAAGTCGTATACAATCGCTTCACTGCAATAACAAACCGAAGATACTAAATAAGCTCGGAATCCTTGAAAATTTCAAAATTTTTCTAATGAAAAAAATTGTTTTTTTTTATTGGAAATTGTTTTGATCAAAGAGTTAAAAGGGATTAATTGTTTTGATCCATTTTAAAGTATATAGCTTATTTGAAACAAATCAATAGTACTGTAAAACCGCTGAAATGCATATGGCTATTTAATTATAGCTTTACAGTAATGCAATTGTTTTTCTATTAAAAGAATTGAAACTTTCAAGCATAAGAGATTGTTTTTCTGTTATGCATGTTTTATTATAATGCGAACTAAATTTTATAAGATTTCTTATACAGTCTACGATATCACAATATGCACTAACATCTACGATTCGTGATTTATTATTTAAAGAATATTAAAATGAATTAACACGCACAATTAATTAACGTTAATTAATTATGAACAATCATCTAAATATATGTAATTACATTAATAAAGATAATATGATGAAAGCAATTATATTAATTGCGGGATCATACAATTAATATATTAATCGCTGTTATAAATTAAATTTGGATCCATTCCAAAGTAATTCTTTTGGCTACACCCCTCGTTAGTCGGGACAACTAGGTCAAAAATGGAAGTTATCTTTTAAAAACTTCTACTTAATATTAGCAAAGTGATAAAGAACCCATTTATTATTTGTCATAGATTTTAAAAAAAAGTCACAATGATAAATTAAGGAAAATGGAAGTCGAATTTCATAGTATGCAATAATTTAAGTACTTTCAAAAAATGGAATTAAATGAACAAACGTTCATTAGTTTAATACTTATATTTATTGCTTTATTAAAAATATTAAAATAAGAATAAAATATTATAAAAATTCTTTTCGTACTTTTTACTCCCAAATATTGTAGTTTTTCCTAATTTTCAATGTCTTTAGCATTCAATATGAAATAAGCATTCAAGAGGACAATATTTAAATTCTTTAGAATGATCACTGGATCAAATTTAAATAAATGGCCACCATAGTTTTGTTGTGTAAACAGACTGTATCAATTCTGTCATACAGGAATGATCAGTGTTTCAAATTTAAATAAATGGCTACCATAGTTTTGTTGTGTAAGCTTACTGTATCAAGTCTGTCATCCAGAACTATTCATAACTATTCCCTCCTTGAATTTAAAAATCAAGCAACAAAGCGATAATTGAAAATGAATATAACAAGTAGAATTTTTCTAATATTTTATTTGTAGCAACCTGTATTAAATAGCTTAAAGAGTTATTGGACTTAATATCACTCTAGTATCTCCAGGAGGGCTATTGGGGACAGAGATTGTAATGTAAAATTTTGATGTCAGACGAAAACGATATCTAAAAAGGTACCCCTCTCTTAATTCCATATCATGCCTTTATGGAACTTCGAAGCAGAATTGAATTCAACATGCAGAAACCAGACATGTAGTTCTCGATTGCCTTTGGAGGAATTTGGGACTTTAATCACCAAGTTACTATGGCCAAAATAATTTTAATTTAAATAAACCGTATCTTTCACTCGAGTAGCTTGATAATTTATAAAAACTACAGCATGATTATAATGTTCGATTTACAATAATATTTCATGATCCAGATAATTTTATAACGGCAATAGTTTAGGTGTTTCAAATGTTAATATGCGTTTCAAATGTTAATATAAACTTATCAGTAAAGCAAATATAAAGTTATTTGTGAAATTTGAAAGATAAATTTTATGATTTAAAAGAGCAACAAAGAGAAACTCAGATGTTTAAACATTCCATACTTTTTAACTTGGCACAATGATAGATCCATATGTTCAAAGAAGCCAATGGGTAAAACAATAATTTTTTTTTCAGACTTTCTAAAGAAAATCGTTCTTATGTTCACAAAATCTTTTATACATTTTTAATTTCAATAAAATAAGACGAATAACGAAATCACATTGTTAATCATATGGCGCTTCGACTCAATTCAAGGCTAGCAGTATGTAATTTAAAAAAATTTTACATTTAATACTGTTTTATTTCTACATTCTTTCTTATACTTATAAGATCAGTTGATGCTTTTGAAGTACTGAGGTCAAAGTACTAATGACAGATAAAAACAAATTATGAAGGAAAAAAAACTGCTACATTTTTATACGATTGTAATTATGAGAACAATCAAGATTTTGTTGGTTTATTTAACTTAAGAACGAATAATTACAGATCAATATGCAAATTTTTTTAACTGTGAGTTTAATCTGATTCACATATAAGCTTTAAAATGCTCTCGAACTGATATTATTAAAATGCCTCCATGAAAAGGACTTACGGGAATTGAAGTGCAAAAAGTGTGCTTTTTACATGGAAGTGGAATGTCGATTCGAAGTAGAGCTAAAGAAATTCGAAGGTCTAAAACTTTTCTGTGTGAAATGTGGTCAAACTTGGAATTGATGATTCAGTACAGAAGAAATCTGTCCAAAATCAATCTCACAGAAATCAAGGACGCATTAACCGCTTTGTTGCTGCTCTACGAAAAATGCCTGTATTTGAAATTGCCCGTTATTTTAGTGGTAAAGTTTCAAGGCAAACAGGTACACGCACTTTCAATTTATGTAATTTTATAAAATATTTCGAAAAGCCAACAATAACCGATTCATATAAAATTATACAATAACAAAATGTGCTAAAGTGGATTACAGCCAACGTGGTCCACTCAGAAGTATCTACCAATATTAGGCGCGCATTTCTTATCATATTATTCATCTTTAGAGAGAAATAACTGTTAAAAAATTTAGTTCCTTACCACACTCCTAGAGAAGCAAACCAAAAAAAGGGGGAGGGGAGTTGCAGAAATATCAAATATTTTGTCGAGGCCAGCTAATTCTCTACATCTCCACATTGTAAAAAAAATGTTTCGAGTTTACCTTGTTGGAAGCGTTTATGCAAATGGTAGGCAATACTATTCTTTTGAAAACTTCAGGATAAAACCTAATCAGCATGGGATAATATTGATTCTGATTATAAGAAAAAGAATCTTGTTGGCTCATAAAAGTTCAAAGTCTCAATATGAAAGGAGGTCCCACAAATTATTAACTCAAAGAATAACTGTAAAAATTATGAGAGAAAAACTTAACTGTCCATATAATTACGCATTTGTTGAGCTATTTTTCCCTATATTTTTATTTTATCCAAAAGAAAAATGATAAAAGTTCATAAATATTGTTTATATATGTAATTTCAATCAACAAAAATATTATCTATTTCAATAATTGTTTCTAGCATTTTATTAAAATAAAGTATTTGCTGTCCTTATAATTATGAGAAACAGTGTATACTCAGTATTGTATGATTTGGCAATAGTTTTCAGCGTTTTTATTCGTTAGACTATTTCGTCTCTTTCTTAGTTGGTGTTTGGTTAGGAGAGGGAGGGGGTGCCAGCTCAGGTATCATCCTCGTCACTTGACCGTGGTTCAAAATTGAGAGGTCCGCCACCAATAGCCCTCGTGTTGCTTCTAGTGCGACGTTAATAAAAACTAAACTTAGTTGGTCTTTGTATAACTAAAATTTAATTATTATAATCGCTGAAAATTTTGCTTTACAAACTTAATTTTCATTTAAATTATTAACAGTGAGTTTTTAATATTCATGTTTTCGTATATGATTCAAGTCATACAAAAATGTTAAATACGAATTTATACAGCCTTTAAAACGTGTAATAATTCTATTTCCTTTTATGCCAATTTTAAGAGGATATTAAAGGTCATATAAGAAATGACTTAAAATTATGTTCAATGATACGTGATGCCCATGATGATCGAGCAGTGATTCTTAATTTTGGATGGTCTAAGTGAACATCTTTGAATTCACAAATAAAGGACATGCAGTGGGTCATTGTACACGTAATCCTCAGAAATATCACCGGTTCGTTCGAGAGGAAAATGCACTTTATTTCCCTTTCTGGTGGCCCCTGACCACTCTCGGCGACTCATAAATGAGGTTTCTCGAATGGATTAGCACACACTTCTCAAATATACTCCAAAAACACTTCCCAGACACAAAGGTGGCGCACATACTATTGAAACTTAATTTTAACTTAAAATCCATCACACTCTGTTAAAGGTTACATCCGTAATTACAATTGACTGAATTTAAAAAACTAATATTAGCACCAAATGTTAATCTTCTTATTTTAATAATATTATCAATCAATTTATTTTATTTGTCTTTTGATCGAAGCTTCCTCTCTCCCTCTATACGACCATTTGGCCTCTATGAACAATTACTAAACACAGTTAATTCCAAACTCATAGTTTTAAAGATAATTATTTAATTGGAGCGAATAAATGCTGTAATACCAGTTTGCCTGCATTATTTGTCAATCTAATTGTAGAAACACTTTTTACTGATTCGAATTTCAATCTAAACTCTTCTTCTACTTATTCTACATGAGTTACTTAATTTTAAAATTTATAAACGCAATTTACTTTCCTCATTAAGAAAGCATGAAATTAGATATTGTTTAAATGTTTACATATTCTCTAGAATCCTTTTGATTCGAAATTTTCAAGCAAGTTTAGCGTCTGTAGGACAATGAAAATAACACATAAATGCGAAAAATCTTTAAAAGTGAAAATGAACACTGTTTATCACATTTAGTATTTCTATACATCTCAATTGGGCATTCGCTTTTTGTCTCACCATATCAAGTGCATTGACTCGTTTAGTTTTAATGGTGACACTGAATAATCAAGAAAAATTCATATTTGTAATTTAATAGCAATACGCGAAAATATGCAAATTGCTAAGCATTTTTTTAGAAAATTAAAATAAGCCTAAGTAATTATATAATGATAATTTTTAACTATCAATACGTTTACACGTAGTTGTGTATAGAATACTTTGAAAAGAAATAAAAGCAAAATAATAATTCCTTGTCAAAATAAATTTTACTGGGTCTTTTGATAAAATAAAACCATATAAGCTACAAAAAACTTAGATAATCTATTGTGACATTTTAGCTCACAACCTTTTACCATCACCAACCTGATTATTACTTGAGTCATTTTCGACGTAGTCAACAAAATTTGACGTTAAAATAGAACAACTCATCCCCCCCCCCCCTTTTTTTTTTTCCTTTCTTTTCGCTCAAAATGAAAAGTTTTACAGGGGAAAATTTTCCCGTAAGATAAGCAACATTTATAATATTTTCACAAGTATTCATTCAAAAAGAAAATTGGCTAATTGACTCTTAAAACTGTTTAAAATCCTATAAATTTTTCTAGTATCTTCGAAAATTCGAACGGAAAGAATGTCGTTTAATGATAACATTAAATTTATCAGTATCTTTTAAAATCTCGAAAATAAAGTTATGGAAAGAGTATTTCGTCTTCAAAGTAAAATAGAAAAATATCGATTTCAAAATAATTATGTTGTAATTTTTGTTCAATGTTAGATACTTATGCTAATTTAAAATAATAATTCTTGACATAGACTTCTAGAGATTTATATGGAAATAGTAAATTAATTCTTTCAGATCAGGTCTCTCTAATAATCACAAATGTTGATTGTATTTTAACAGCAATAAATATAAACTATAATTCTCAATAGCTTCCTTAACAAATTTTATACAGACGGTAAAAATTTGTTAATTAAACAGAAAAAAGTTCAAAAAAAATATATTCAAAAAGATTACTATAGCAATTAAAAAAGATTACTGCAACATTTTTTGCTACGATTTTCAACAAATGACCATAATTAGATATAACATATCATTACTAATTATTTTCTTAATCAATATTACGATTTTAATCGTAATTTTTAAGTATTATGAAGCGTGGATAAGCAATTTAAAGTAACTAATATCACTCACTTGAATAAACTATCAAAATCTTTTATGTTCTCACTTATTTTCAAATATTGTGAACTCTGAAATTATTTTTTTGCAAATCGTTATAGAGAAGAAATAATCCTAACAAAATATATTAACAATTTGTCTAGCCCAACATTTCATTATTTGCTTCAAGGAATAAGAACTCGACGAAAAATAATGTAAATTTACTGCCGACTTCCTTTTTCAGAAACATGAGATTACTAAAAAGCTATACCTTTCAGGCAAGAACAGATGGAAAGGATCCCATCAGCTCTACATGGTTAACTTACATATCCTCAAATATCTAGGAAATATAATTTACAAAAACGAATGTCAGAAATCAACATTTGTAAACAAAGAATCTTCCAGGTATGAAAAAACACCATGAAACAACTCTGTGCTACAGGCGATAAAAACGTACCGAAACAGTGGCAATCATCTCTGTCCAACAAGATGAGAAATCTATCTCATTTTCTATACACCCTTGGGCTTCGAATCAAATCGCCGTAAGAGCAAACAGTTCTAGAAATCAGCCGTCGCTTCTCGCTGTATATACAAGAGAGTCAGCAATGTTCTACGACAACAGACAGCAACTCTCCTTTTGATCAAGTTGAAAAGCGTTAGCAACAAATCGAATTGCAACTTTCCTCCTGTATTTCCATCCATTCCTCTTCTACCCACCCGTTCCTTAAATCGATAGGGTGTTTATTTTAAACAGATTTTTTTATGTTCTCTTTTATTTTATTTCGTGGCATTTTCATTCGTTTCTTGTTTTGTACTGATTATGTTTTTTTTTTATTTCTCTCTTTCTTTCTCTTATCTCGAATTGTTTAGAATTTGCAACTGAGCTAAGCTTTTGTTTTTCTTTTGTATCAAGCACGATGGAACTTGCTGTTGTTATCTACCGTCTGGATATTTTTCCACGGGAATGGAAAGAAATTACAAAAAAGTTCCTTCTCAAGAATACGGGGGAGGGGGGATAATATAAGACTTTTTTTCCCGAAGTATATAGAAGAATAATTCTCCGAGAGTTAAAATCAATTCCTTCGGCATAGACTTCTTTTAAAATTGCCTCCACGTTTACCATTTGACTGTCGTGTTTGGCAACAAAAAAAAAATCCAGAAAATCAAAATTGATTTAAAGTGTGGAAGATCTGACTGTTTTTAAAAAGAATATTCTTTATTTTCTACTGTTAAACTGAAATAAAAAGCTACGATGAATTAATAACTTTTATTTCGTGATAAGGAAAGTTAACTTTCGACACGTATTTCGCAGAATTTTGAACTTTTACTGCAATTTTGAGAACGGGGAAAAGAATTTGCCCAAAATTTTCTACTCTTAGACTTTTCTACTTAATTCCTTGTTTAGTTTTCATTTAATAATTGAAAATGTACTTTTCTTGTATACTTTCTTCCAACACAAACAAAAAACAAAACTAAAATATTTGGACATTTGTAATTTTCAGCATTTGCCAATATTAGTCAAAACTCATAAAACGTTCTCTTATCAAGCGCATAGAGCATAAAAAGTATAAAGAATACTAAACTACGTTATAAAGATTAAGACAATCAAATAAAATTAATTAAATTCATAAATTCACGAAAAGGGATTTTAGTTAAAATCCATAAATATTTTCGTAACTTTATTATGAAATGGAACAAACAAAAAGATTATGAATTAATCATATAATCACGACTAATGCTATTTACATTACAAGAAGCAAGCAAAAAATATCGAAGAATAATTATAATTACATTTGAAGTATAAAATTTTTAAAACTGTGTAGCCGAAAATATTCGTTATTACACATTGGTATAGTAAGAAGATTAAGTTACAATACAGTATATTTTATCTCTAATTATTAAAAGTTATTTAAGTTTTTCTTGGTTATACAATTCTTCATACATTTTCAGCTATCTAGATCAAAACATCCAAAAAAGAAGCAAATTAAACTTGCAGTACTTCATTTAATATTTCAAATCAATTGAAATCCGCAATTCGAATGAAATAAATCTTATAAAAATAACCTCTTTTAAGACTTATATTTCAGAGTGTATGAAAGATGGAAAAGGAAAAAAAAATGAAGGTTTTTACACTACTTAACTAATTGGTATAACTAATTATCTGTTAATACTACAATAATAAATGTCAACGTTCACATATTAGTTAGGCTTGAGAATTTCTTAAATAACAATTTTAAATCAAAATGTTTATTAAAACCATTTCAATCCAAATTAATGCTTGCTTCTGAGATGAAAGAAAGGGAGAATTGATATTTTGACCCTATCAAAAGTTTTAATATTTTTAAATATAAGAAAGTTTCCAAAAACAATTTTAAGCGTCTTGACTCGTGATACTCAAGTTATTGTTTCGGGCTCTTTCTTATCAGATTCTTCTTTCCTTAAAATCATTTATATATGCATAGAATAATGTGGCATAACCAACATCAACGATTTACTTTGACTCATTAATTTCATCTATTTACCATCATTCATGTTCGTTAAATCTGGAGCCAATTCTTATAAAATGATAATACCTATTAATAGTACATTAATTTTGAAATAAAGAGAGGAATAAAATTATTCTGAAGAATTACATGGCTTGATCTTTCAATAATCAAGTAATCTTAAATTTTATCTAAACGCTTTGAACTTTAGTAATCTAAGAAAATTCTAATCATTGCATTTTCAGCATAAATATCACATTAGCGAACACCATATTCAGCCGGGGAATTTATTTTACTCCTAGAATAGTATTAACACAAGCAGTATGTATATAGAAAGAATACTGCTTAAACGTTATTGCCAAATAGATCATTACAATATTTGAAACTATTTTGTAAATTCAGTTCGGTATGAATTATGTATTTCACTTAACGTAGAATATAGGCTATATTGTCGAATAGAGTTTTACTGTAATTCTTCTATGTTCGAAATGGTTTCTTCGTGCATTTTTCAGGAATCATAAATGTGCAATTATACGCAATTTGTTTTCTCGTATTCTAAAAATAAGATCTTGACTAATAAATTATGTATCCGTTAATAAATTAGTTGTTCAAGTAACACAAAACAATAATTGGACATTATTCCGAGAAAATTTAAAGTTCTTGAAATTTATTTGAAAATGATAATAAGCTTTCAAAATGTTATTGTCTGTTAAATAATTTGTTTTTGAATTAGTTAAAAATAAAATAAAAAATATTCGTAGTGATCTACACTACCATAACAAAGGCATATTTAATTACGTTATAAAAGACGAAAATTGACTTTTATTCCATTCCTATTTTCACCACAAAGAGTTGTTGGTAAGATATTTAAAAAAATATTAATGCTCAGAAACTTCTCATACAAGATCTTTAATTTTTGTTTAAAATTAAAAGTAACACAAAATGAAAAAAAAAAAACACAGAAGCAGAAATAGATTTTAAAACAATATACAATTTTTTACTTTAAATAGCGTAATTCAAATTTAACTTCTAATAAACAACGACAAGAGTCCTTCAACTACAATTCACTTGATGGTGGTTAAGAATTCGAAATAAGTCTCCTCGTGTTGTTTCTGTTGCGACGTTAATTAAAACCAATCAATCAATTGATTTGCCATCTAAATAGGAGTCATGTTAATTAACTGGCATATAATCAATATTTATCGATTAATCGATGATTACATAAATGTTTTAAGCCTGAAACTAACTTGTCCTACCCTGACAATTCAGATCTCCCGTTAACTAACTTTATTAATACATTCAAAATCTGGTAAGTAATTAGTAGTTACTCAGGACATAGGAGTAATTCATCACACAGATATAACCAATAGAATATAGTTAAAAATTCAGTGAGACGAAAGATTATATATTTACCCCTGGTCTAGACATCCATGATTGATTACACGAGATATATAAGGAAAGAAGACTCTTTCAAATTCTGGTTAATTACATTTATCAATTACAGTAATTAAAACTCATTATAACGTACATCAAGTCCTTAGATCAAAAGAATACCTAACCTTTACAAACAATTCTTAGCATTTAAAGACCATTATATTGCTGTACTAAACATCATCTCTTTCATTATGAAACCAAGTTACTCCTTGAAGCTTGACTTCGCAGTTAATAAAAGAATTTTTAGGGATTCTCAAGATAATGCATTATTAGTTTCTCTTCTATCTCAGCTCTTCTATCGATTTCTCATTCATTCGTAACATATTTTATACAATTATCAAGACAATATGTACAGAAAAAAAAAACGTAACGGTTCAATACAGTTTTATTGAATCTCTTCCAGAGAAAATAACTAAATCCTCTAGACTCTATATAGGACCAATATAACAGAACTAGGACGTTCTCTCCTACATTTTAAAATATTTTAAATTTTTTAAAAATAGTTTGTTGAATTTTTAAGCACTCACTTTCACTTTATTAATGAAATTGATAAGTATAGAATCAAATTATATTTTTTTAAGATCTCAGTGCAAATTAATTTTCTCATAATGTGCATAAGGTTATAAATAAAATTTAATTAACCAGGTTTCACATAATATGTAAGATTTAACTGCGAATTTTGACAGAGGCTTTGAAAACATTTCAAACTTTTATGTAATTTCTAATAATGCGTAAATATCATAAGATCTCTTTTATTGTCATATTCTTTCTTAAAATGACAAAAAAAAAAAAAGATCTTATTATGTGGTGCACATTATTAGGAATTACATTCAAGTTAGAAATGTTTTCAAAGCAAAATAGTTGGATCATAATATCTAACAAATTTAGATCTTATAAGCTATCAAATGAATTTTAAAAAAAATTTTTAGTTTAAATACATTTTTCAGCCATTTTTTTGAACTTATGAGAACATTTTATTTCATTTTCCGACCTTTGAAAATGTATTTCTTGAAAAATAAACATCATTATTTTGGCATCTGAATGCATTCCAGAACTTTTGCAAATTATTGCTAGTTGTTTTACCGTAGCTTTGATGATCGTAATTTATTTATGAATTCAAAAGAAATAATAATAATATGTTTATGTAATAATCGCTTAGGGTCGGTTTTTTTCAAATTTTAAAGCATCATTATTCGGAATTTGTGTTTACTTATATAATATAAAATTATTTAAACTGATATGATATAAGCTAATGTATTAATATCTCAGAAATGCAATCCTTTCGAGAAAAAACACTCCTCTTTAATTTTATAGCTGAGGTTCGCCTTCAATTCCGAAACTACAAACCTTTCCATTCCCTGTCCACCTTTCGTTTTTTATTAAGTATTATTTCATTAATTTATTTAGATTTTATCACATTTTAAGTTTAATTTCATATATAATTTAAGTTTTAATTTATCTATTTCAAGCTTCCTATAAAATTTAAAATCTTTCAATGAGAAGAAGAGAAATATTTTTGAAAATGTGATGGAAATAGCATAAAATACCGTTAATCTGTATTATAAATTTCTCCCAAATGTATGTAAGTGTTCTAATAGTAGATTGAAATGATGATTTTTTTTAATAGAAGAAAGATAATTTTCTAAAGAAAGTTTAGGCACGTTTAAGAAGTGATTTTTTTTTTATATAAAAAAAACTTAATGATCGTAATGACATGAAAAACAAAACATGAGTTACATTACCACCAAAAAAAAATAACATTTTCTCCTATCATTTTGAAATTTGCCAGACTCCTTTCCATGGCCAAACCACAACACAACTAATGAACTAAACTACATTACGACTTTATCATGATACCGTAAGTTACCACTTGTTGAAACGAACGCGTTATAACTATACATTACAAAAAAATAATAATCGCCGGTGTGGGGGGGCAAGTTATTAATAGCCCCACGTACTTCCTCCAAAGTGTAGTGGAAATTCGATTTTTCCCCCCTTTCGTTCCCTCCCGATCCACATTAAGCAAGAAGATTAATGCTGCACGCATATACCTGCGCCCACAAAGTATTGATCTAATTCGTCATGTCAGTCTACGACTGTGGCTGAATTAAGGTAAGCCATTCTTTAGCAAAGAAAACGCTGGATTCGATCCAAAAAATCGGAGGGCCATAGCTGTAATTGTGGTCTTTTATGACCAGTCGGAGATCACTTTTTTTCCAATTGGCTACACTAAAATTGCTTTATGAAAGTTTCATTGTTGAAGTGCAAAGGAAACATATCCTTAAAGATTGTTTTGGAATGGGAATTGATAAGGCTTTTAAGAAACATTTAGTATTTAAGTAGCAAGAAATTTTATTATGTATAAAAGTTAATTTTTTTTTTCTTTTTAAATACACTTAAAAGCTTAGTAAATAATCGTTTATTTTATATTTCTACAAGACGACATCATTAAATTTCCCAGTTCGTTTTGAAACAAAAAAACAAGTTTGTGAAACAAATTTTGCTGTTAAATTTACATAATTGTTTCGTTTTTTTAATAAATATTTTGCACTTTTTTAAGCCGTAAAAAAGTTTCACAATATTATGTTTCGTTGTTTTCTTAATATTTTGCATGAGTACTGAATAAACATTCATTTATTTCACTCATACTAAATTAAATTATTTTTCATAAAATTTGAAGAGCAAAGAACATGTTCGTAAGAAATTTCTTCAGTAAAAAGTTTAGAGACTTTCTTTTATTTCTTACTTTTTTTAAAAAAATATTAAGTACTTTAATTCTAAGAATTGTTCCAGTGTAATATATTTCTTTTTCATCATGTTTATGAATACTAAATAAACATCCATTTCGTTACATTACATTAATTAAAGTATGTTAACTCCTTCTAAATGCGTGCCTAAATAAATAAATAAATTCTTTCATTAAGTGAAATATATTCTTTGCTAAAAAGTACCTGTTGTTACAATTTGAGTAATAACGGTTGTCATATTTAAGTTACTGTAAACTTTAATTCTTTGACTTTTATTTCTACCCTAAAATAAAATTCCGTTATAAAGTTACATTTATGATTATAATGAATATTTGATGTCTCCAATATAATTTCCAAACATGAAGCAAATGTTATGCATTTTGAACTCCAACACATATTCTTGTTCACATTATTTCAATATCAAAGAATATATAACTTTTTACTGCACGTTTAAAATTTATAATTTGATTCAACCAATTTTAGCTTCAATAACCAATTTAAAGAAATCTATAGGTATACAAGAATAAATTTAATATTCAGATACGGCGGATAACTATTTATGAAGAAATAATATGTTTCAATTTTAAATTCTTGTATAAGATGTTTATTATTGTTTATATTCAAAACTGCTTCAGAAAACAGGTGCAACATCTGTACACGGATATAAAAATATTCAATAATTTTACCGAAAATAATATTTTCTGAATAATTTATGTATATTTTTTCGCTAAGAAAAATATTAATTTTTTTTAAGTGAAAGAAAACTTCAAAGAAAACATTACCCACAGATTGATTTATGCAATTTCTAAAAATATATTTTATATAAATATACAAAATATTAAAATGTAATTTTTTGAATATTACTTTAAACTTCTTAACAATGCACTCGTTTGCGAAAGTTGATATCAATCTATTTTTTAACTAAGTTAATTTCCAAAAAGTTCTTGAAATTTATTAAATATATTCTTTCTAAAAGTGTATCCAGAAGTATAAATAACAGAACACAAACATTAAACACGACATGCAAAGTAATTTCTAACTTTTCCGATCATTCGAAAAATTTACCTTTAATGTATGCTTTGGAAATATAAGTACGCAAACTATTTATACCTATATGTAGAAGTATTTTAATTGCAATTCATCATTCATGAAATATGAATAATTCTAAAGATAATGTGGAATTCATACCAAGCACATAATAAGATTACAAAATAAATATGTAAATATGCATGAAATAATTAAAGTATTCATTTAACTTATAAGATTTCTGGTATTCAATACGAAATTATTTGCTTAAAAATGCTACCGTCCTTTTAAATATGTTGATAGTTACTAATTCTATTTACATGGCGTTATATATAAATGCATTAAATACGAAAATGCAAAAGCATTCATATATTTGTCGTTTCCGAATGTAAAAAAGTAGAAATTTGTTATTCCTGATATTAAAATTCTTTTAAAGAATCAAATTAATCTGTCAAGATAATCTATCTTTTCTCTTATTGCATCTACGTAAAAATATTAAATATGATGCGAGATTCTGTAATATTGAAGAACATACTTTGAGAATTAAAAATATGTAAGGTTTTGGTGTCTGCACCTAAACATATTTTCGAGGGGGGGGGGGGGCGATTTCAGTTGGTTAAAAAAAAGTTGTGAACAGCTTTCTTCCAGGTTAAAAAATAATCAGTGAAAAATATTTTTCTTAAGATAGGATTTAAATTTTATACACAGAATACGTTACGCGGAAACAATTAAGTTATTATGTCTGATACTTTCTCTCGTTATATGAGTAATAAAACATAATTTCAAGGAAAAATATTTTATATGAGAGAAAGAATGAAAGAAACTGTGAC
>BMAW01002642.1:326360-348464 GCA_019974015.1 Nephila pilipes | reverse complement strand
TATATATATATATATATAATGGTAAGGTTATAAATAAGAAGTAAATTTAATACGTATGTTACTAACTATACGTTAACAGAAATTAGAGGCTCTGTATCTTTTTCACATAAAAATATTATTTTGTTGCGAAAAACTTAACTACAGGTCTTTAAGATATATCATTATCTATGTATACAGATTTTGTTATGTAAATTCAGTACAGTATTATTTGTGTATGCTGATTATATGAAATACGATAAACTAAAATTCAAAATGAAAGAAATCTGTTTCTCGAGTGAGAATGATTTGATGGAATATTTTTAAAAATAGGAAGAAATTTTTTGGGAAGATTCAAAATGACACTTTCTGTAATATGAATTTCAACGTTAAAACTAAACATTCATAAATGATGCAATTGCAAAGTAATTTACGGCAAAAACATACATTTCCAACATAGGTTTTTTCTTCTTTTTATGGGCTTATGAATGTAAATATACTTATTATTCAAAGCGTTTAAATGTACAAACTACAATTGTCAAAATATTTGACACAAAATAATTCGCGAAACATAAAAAAAAATCACGTGAAACAAAATTTAAATACAAATTGAACATTACATCGCAATAATTCAAATAAAATCGTGCACTCCACAAGGTAGTTGTAAAATAACTAATAATAAATCAATTCGTTTTTTTGAAGTAAAAGAAATATTTTCTTTCTAAACAACTCAATATATATTTATCGATAAACATTACCTCTTTCCTCAGAAAATATATGAACAACATATATCGTTTCAGTCGATTAAAAAACACAAATGTATAATGATATAGATTTATGAAAACTGGATAGTTAAACTTTGGATAAATTGTTTACATCTCACGATAATTTTTCCCGTTTTAAATATAAAAAAGTCAAGAGAAAACAGAAAGATTTCTTTGTCGGTGAAATAAATTTATCTCACCTTCGATCTAAGTGTTCTATAAATCCCAGAGAATCGTGAATCCGAAACCACACACTTCTCGAACAAATGCTGTCACCAGATCCTTTGTTGCTTTTTTACCTCCGGTTTAATATCACTTTGAACTCCGAGCTCGTCGTACGTCATATGACGATGAAAACCGCTTCGTTTATAAGGCAGATCAGTTGCCAGTGATTGCCGGCAGGCGGCGCGCGCAAGCGGTACTTCTGTTTACGCCTAGGGGAAAAACTCGAGATCCCCCTCTGCGATACGAGGGGATCAGTGAAGTAAATATTAAACGAGTGCGCATGCTCTGCGGATAATCTCTTTTTAAATAATTTCGTTTTCCAATTCTGTTGATAAAGTGGGAAAAATTCTCGAAATTATATCTCATTAGGAGAAAGAAAAGGTTTGTTTCAAACGATTTAAAAGAGGCAATCGGGACACTTTTGGCTTGATGTCTACGCAGATCTGGAGAAAATTTTCTTTCAATGTAAAACTAACAAAGTCGATATCTATGTCTCGATTCAGATAAAAATGTTCAGTATAGAATGATCTTCAGTGTTATGGAAATATTAAAATATTATGCAACCTTTTTTTTTTCCAAAAGGGAAAAAAAAAACTATTTTATTTTCAGACAGTGTAGGAATGGCAACGCACTCATAAAATGAAAAGTACACTTTCTCTCTTTTTACACATGCTAAAATTCAAAAATTACAGGTCATGGGTATTAAACGGTTTCTTAATGATTTGTTTGAATACTCGAATGTAGAAATGATTACGACATTTATAAGTATAAAATAATATTTTTTTATGAGCACACATGCATAACAAGCATTCAATGCAATTAAAATTTAAAATGTAATAGGAATTATTTTTAGTAATAAACATAAAAAAACAAAGCTAACTCTCATGTAAAGAAAAGGACTTAGGAAAAAATACTCTTGTTCCAAAAACAAATAAACAATTCTAGAATTTACATAATGAATAAATATTTTAAAGTATTTAAGAAATAAAAGTCCTTTGTATTTCACAGCATATTCTTTTATTTGTTCATCTCATTGGGTTCATTGGTTAAATGTTGGTTTATGGAGATTTCGATTTAAGTAAAGAACTGACACGAATAGTTTAATTCTTAATTCGTAATTATTTTCCTATATTTGTTCTATCTGTCCTGAATGTTAGAGAAAGACTATTAAACAAGATAATTGATAGCATTTCACACATGTTTCATTTTTCTTAATTTTTTGATTCAAAGTGTTTAATTTAAATTTTTATAGCAAAGGGAATCCTGCGCTGTGACCCAGTAAGACAGTGCTTTAAACTTCTCATATATGTAAGCATAAAACATAAGATAGATATATTTTTTCTCTAGAAAGAAATATACTGACTTCAAATTATACTAAGGAATAGTATATAAGAAATTGCGTCATTCAAGATCTACAAAAATAAGTTCTACGTAATATTCAGGACTCTTTGGTAATTTTAATAATTAAAAACGCATTAAACTTAAAGCTAAAAGCTGTTAGAAATACTAAAGTGACAAATAAATTTTACTTTAATATAAAAAAGATACACCAATTTCAAATATTTTAAACATATAACGCCAAAATTATTATCAAATTAACAGATTCGTTAAACAAATTGTGAACTGTTTTCTTTTTAGTATGTATATATATATATATATATATATATAAGATTGTTTTCCCATATTTAGAAATATTTCATACAGTTGCAAAAGGTAATTCAACAGCTTTCTAAAAGAATAGGACTACCGTATTAGCCCGAATTCAACTCGACATCAAATTTAATGCAACACCAAAGTATTTTATAAAGATAGTTCAAAAGAAAAATGATGAATTTAATGCAATCTATTCATTTTACATCAGAGAATTTAAAGAAAATATAATGTAGTCAAATAAGCATTTATTTAAAATGTTTAATAACACAGGTTACATTCTTGCCAGTAAAATTAAGTAACGTAAAATAAATTACATATTTGGAAAGTAACATAAAGAGAGTTGTAACATTCCATTATCTAGACCTCGAATTTAGCGCGAGTCGATATTTTAACAAGAAGTGATTAGTCAAAAAGTGTCACGTTATATTCCGGCTGACACGGTATAGATGCTTTATTATCATCCTTTTCCTTAACCAACGCAAAAAAAAAAGGGGGGGGATGAAAAAAAATCTAAATACTTGTTTAAATAACAGCCGTGAAATATTTTGTGGTTGATTGATCGGTTTTATTAACGTTACACTAGTAGCAACAAGAGGGGGTTATTGGGGACGGACCTCGTAATTTTGAACCTCAATCAAGTGACGAGGACGATACCTGAGTAGGCACCTGCTTCTCTTAACTTCTTCACGACGCCAACAGGAACATTTAACGTGCATCAGCCCTGGGATACATAGCGGGTCTTACGAGACATCAAGGTTTGAACCTTCGACTCAACGAAAACAGCGCACTGCGAACATTACCACTAGGCTACCGTGGCAACAAAATATTCTGTGGGAAAAAGAGTATTAAATTTAGTTTAAAGCATTAACACATATAATGATTTGATTGTTTGGTTTAGATTTATTAACGTCGCCCTAGAAACAACACGAGGGCTATTATAATGCGTTGAATTAAGTAAAATGAAGTGTTACAGTTGGTAACGCTTATCTATATTGGCACTTATTCATACGACTAAGAAAATGCCTTTTATAAAACTTATTGATTGTTTTTTTTTTTTTTTTTTTTTTTTTTTTTTGTGGGATATAGAGCAACAAAGGCTATAATATATTTTAAAACTTAAAAATCGATTACATTTGATACCTAAATAGTTATGAAATTAAACTTCAAAGAACAAACTTTTAAAAAAAAACTTAACATTTTCACTGAAATGATGTTCACTTAAAAAGTATATTTTACTTAGTTTAAATGTGGGATTCAAAGAAGTTGTATTAAGCTCCTTCATGAATCACAGAAGATTCTTAAGTACATTTAACATACTCACATGTTAATATTTATGTACTGTTATAATCTACTGTTATAAGCAAAACTTTCATAATAAAAGAGAAAAATATACAAGAATTATTTCGTTCAAGTTTAATTTTTTTAAAGTTCATTAAGGCCACGTTTGACTGTTTGGTTAATTTTATGGAATTTAGAGCAACGAAGGCTATTATTCCTTAGGCCCTCGGTAGCCGAATGTTCATTGTCTGAAGTTCGTGGCCACATATGCTTAAATAAAAATTGCAGATATAGTCGTGAATCCTTGATTGATTGATTATTTTTTTTATCAATATCACACTGAGAAGAAACACTAGGGCTATTGGCGATGGACTCTGTTATTTTAAATGACAGTCAAGTGGCGAAGTCTACGGTTGAGCTGGCATCCCAGTTCCTAACTTCCACACCATTCCAACGGGAGGACTTGGTTTAGTTTAGTTTTTTATTAACGTCGCAATAGAGGCAACACGAGGGCTATTGGCGACGGACCTCGTAATTTTGAACCACGGTCAAAGGACAACACCTGAGTTGGCACCCCCTCTCCTAATATCCACACCACGAAAACGGGAGGACTTTGGGCCCCGAACAGATTTAACGTTCATCAGCCCCGGCTACACGGCGGGTCTTTGGCGGCCAAGAATTAAAACCCGCGACTGAACGAAAACCGCCTGCCGCTAGTCCACGACCTTGACCACTAGGCTACCGCGGCCCCACGTGAGGAGTTGGAACCCAGATGATTTAATATGCATCAGCTCCGTTACACGGTGGGTCTTTACTGGCATCAGGGTTCGAGCTTGATGCCCATAAAATTGTTCCCTGAAAACAACCCCGGTCATGAGTTCTCCACCATGACCATTTGACTACTACGTCATATTCTTATCCTTTGATAAGTGATTGCTCTTAGTTAAAATTAATGAGGTTGCTGCAGCAGAAAATTTTTAATCTTGCTTTTAAAATTGTGAAACAAACATGTACAAAACGAAAATTTATTCAGGTACTGGATAAAATCCTAAAAGAGCAAAATCTAACATTATTTACTTATTTGAACTTAAATTGTTACTGCTCAATTTCATCTATTCATTTAAAAATTAAATCCATTCGTGTTTTAATTTGTGCAAAAAGATAAATAATTTTCTTGATCACTAGTTGCCGACAGAGGAAATGTTTCTCCATTGAAAGTACTGCAAGTGCATTTAGTCTTTCCGAATTCGTAGTGCTTCTTAGAAAAGATGTTATTCTTTTCAATGTTGAAAAGCAGCATTTTGCCTCTGATGTAGTCATGGGAACAGTCAAAAGGGCTTTTATCGGATAATCTCGATTATTTTCCAAGATAAATTTCAGCAGCTCAATTATTTTTCGATATTCATGAATATCAGACCTACTTAATAGAATACTTTGGGTTCAATTTCAAACTTTTCTTTGTTAATTATGGGATATGATTCAGTGATCAATGTTATCTCTTCTGAGAGACATTCGTTCCTAAAACTAGTGAAGAATTTTTTGTCAAGAAATTTATCTGCTACTTATTGTTTACTGGAAGAATATCTGTTCATTATATCAACACATACACAGTTACACCCTTAGCTTCTATTAAGAGTGTCTGAAGAATTTTCACTGTACTTTGAGTTTGTCCTTTCTAAAAAAGCATTTTTGAACAAAATTTTGTTACATAATCATTAACTTTAAACGCATCAATTCTTCGAGATTACATTCAGTTGAAAATTAATCAACAAGAGGCATAATCTGATGAAAAATCTCTAACCAAAACTTGAAATTGTCACCATTCAGATATTTTAACTTTCCTATTGCTTCTGCAATGGTTTGATTTGCTTTAATATCGGGGACGCGGTAGCCTAGTGGTAATGGCTTTGGATTCGTGGCCGGCGGTTTTCGTTCAGTCGTGGGTTCGATCCTTGGCCGCTAAAGACCCGCCTTGTAGCTGGGACTGATACACGTTAAATCTGTCGGGGCCCAAAGTCCTCCCGTTGGCATGGTGTGAAAGTTAGGAGAGGGGATTCCAGCTCAGGTGTCATCCTCGTCACTTGATATAGGTTCAAAATTACGAGGTCCGTTGCCAATAACCCACTTGTTGCTTCTAGTGTGACGTTAATAAAAACTAAACTTAAAAAAAATAAAAATTGCTGTGATGTCGATTGAATTTCAGTAAGGCAGTTTTTCAAAGGTTGCAAATTTTCATGAACTCTTCTTATATAATCCATATATTAAAGTTCCACCTTGTAGAAGATGAACATGGAATGTTGACTTCCATATTCTTCTCGAGAATGGACTTGCGTTGTGGTGATCTTGAGAAGAATTTGGAATACCTAGACTATTAGAAAATAGTATTCTTGCGTTTCGAGAAATAGTTGCATTTCTCATTGTTAAGTTCAGTTGATGTGCATATCAGTGAATTGAATGTGCATTTTTATAAACTGCTTTTATTTTTACTTCAACTCTGGCTCTTTTGCCATTCATGACATTTGCACTATCAGTTTTTGTCAATTTCCTTGAAGGATTATATCCAATTATTCTAAAATACATTTTGATATGCCATCTGCAGCTTGATTTTTTTGGAATAAAGAATAACCAAAAACACTCAATTATTTCTCCATTCAATACATACCAAAGAACAAAGATCATTTGTTGTTTCAGCAGCCATGATAGTTTCAAAAGAATGAGTGAGGGAATATAATGTTTATTGGCGCAAGAGCCAGATATAGCTATGCTGCTTGAAACAACATTTAACTGTGGTCTAGACGTAAAGAAATTTAAAAAAAAAAAAAAAGACAAAAAAAATGATTGACAAGAAGGAGGGTCGAAAATGGAGAAGGATCGCTAGGGTATCCCGGGAGAGCGTAACCCTTGTTTACCAAAGAGAGTAAACCCCATGGGAAAGAAAAAGATCACTGGAGTGCCTCGGGGTCATGATCGCCGTACTTACCTAAAGAAGGCATGTCCTTGAGGTCCCTTGATATAATCCCCAGGGGAAGGGTGCCCGGCTGTACCCCCAGATGCTGGGTACCCATTTTAGTCACCTCTTATGACATGCAAGAGCTACAGTGGCATTATTCTGTCATTCCCGGTCACCATACGGGTCTAGTTTCAAAGGAAGCTTTCCTACTTCCCGTCTTTATCTCTCCTCATGGTATATTTGTAACAGGCAGTCAAGTATTCCATTCTAAATGTTCGTAGAAACACCTTTGAAGACTGCACTAGTGTTTAAGTGATTCTTCGAATCTGAATCTAATTTAGATGCAAAATTTACTAGTCTTCTAAATACACCTAGGTTTATTGAATCTTCTTCATCATGTCCGCGTAAGGGAGTTTCAAAGTTTCCTCAAAAGAAAATGCAGTCTATTGTTTTGTATGAAATATATATTTCTGAGTTCTTTTTAAGATTTACATTATGATCATTGATTGAAAGTCTGTATGTTTCACTAAATTTCCCCTTATACTTATGGTTCCTAAAAGTGGCAGTGAAACTACGTTGTCAACGTGCTTCTTTGACTTCTCATGCTTTTCCATTTCTTCTTTCCTTTTGTTTATATTTATAAAACCACCTTTTGTACATGTTACATCATCTCCAAGCAGCAAACATGGGAAGAAAACAGCGCATTTTTACTTCAAGTCACAAAGTCAACTTTTCTGATGATACCCATTCAGAATTATAGTTACTAATATATATATTTCTTGCTGTTGCTTATACTTGGCTGAAATAGTGAAATATCAGGTACTAATTGAACATTTTTTCTCAACTGCAACTTTCTTATGGAGAGAAAACTGTGAAATCTTAAGCTGACAAAATTCACTTACAGTCAGAATTTTCTTGGAGATGCAAGACCATGGTTAAAGCTTTCTCTTAATTAAGAAAATCGAGGGGGGAAAAATGAATAAAATAAAATAACTGGAAGCTGGATAAAATAATCTAATTCTACTCTTTATCACATTCAAGAATACGGTACAAGGATCTTAAGCGCAACACACATAGAGCGAAAAAGAAAAAAAAGAACGACAGTGCTCTCTCTCCCTTACAGCCTTACGCGCATACGCACAAGTCAAAACCTCTTTGCAGGAACTATGATGCGCACAGTTCTATTCAAAGATTTTTGTGTCTTTTCCACGGAAATATATATATATATATATATATATATATATTTGATTTTGTAGTTAACTGGAAGACAGTTTCTAAAATTAATCTTTAGGATTATACATTGCATAAGTATAAAGAAAAAAAAAGTACTCGTTATATTAAATGTTATCAATAATATCAAGTAAGTACTGGGGGTGCTGCAACGCCGCAGTTCTTATACACGAGCAGCCGCTGACCTTGATGACACGATATGTGGGAAAATAGAGGCTATCGCAAGTTTAATAGAACTAAGTCTCGAATTCTTCATGTCATTTGGTAGACGAGTGAAGTTCCATCTCAGATGTCGTCTTCGTCCTTTAAGTGCAGTTCAAAACTACGAAGTCCATCCCATTAGCACTTGTGTGTTTTTTCCCGTTAAATTCTTTCAACGCAACTTGAAGAATAAAAAATGGGTAAAAACTGAAATTCCTCTTGTTATAAAAGTTTTAAAAATCGAACGCGTCTCTTAAAACAACCAGTTGTACATTTTTAAACTGAAAATTATCTTAGAATTTTCTCACGCAAATATTTTTTTAGCTTATAGATTGATAGATTGTTGGTTGGTTGGTTCAATTAAAGTTACACTAGAAACTGCGTCATAAACTATTAACGACTAACTCATAATTTTGAGCTACGGTCAAATGTCAAGAAGGATACCCGATCTGGAAATTCTCCTAAATTCCACACGCCCCACGTAAAGAATTTAAGACCAGATTCTATTTATAGCTCGGCAATCTTCATTACTCCACGCTATGGGCTTAGAGCTAGTCAGGAAACGAACTTCATGATATTAATCACCGGGCTATCGCAACCTCCTTTATTAAATTATTGTTCAAAAGACACCGCAATGGCACCTCGATGTATTTCCCCGAAATTAATTCCGCCTTCCTATTTACATACATATTTTCAAAAACCTATTAACATGTTTTTATGTACAAATCCACCAGTTCGAATGCTTCAAAGCCTTAGCCAATTTATATCACTTATAGCACCGAATATTTCAATCACACTTCAAAAAGAAAAGAAAAGAAATTCTTTCAAAAAATTTAAAAATCAAAAGTTTGAAAGGAGTTATTTTCCATCTACTCATATATCTTTGAAAATATAGTCAAAAAATTATATTTGCTATTAATTCAAATCCATTATCCTTCTATGATTCAAAATACTATAAATAAGAAACATACTGTACGATTCTTACGATAAAAATAAGAAAGATATTGATAACATAAAAGAGGTATTGCATATTTTATAAAAATTTATTTTTTTTATTTAGAAAGCAGTCCTACGTTTTATGTTTAAGTGGTTTTTTTTAACGCTGTGATGCATCGAGTTTTATTTCATTAGAGAAAAAAAAATTATTGGAAAGGTGAGAAAACTCTTCTGAAGCGATTTTTCCTTTATATTAGAATATCAAAATTGTATTTACTTAAAATTCACATTCTGAGCATGCGTCGTCATCCAACACTTACCAGTCTGATTCATGAGCTTTGCGATTGCGTGAAAATTGACGATGTCTGCGGGGGCGGAGCTTCGCCTAACGTGATAGAATGGATATGCATGACGTCACAGCAGACGGAAAGACGATAATTTAAATTTACGAAAAAAGAACACAACTGAGACTGGGGAAATTACTATGGATTTTAGAAAAATGAATAACAATTGTCAACGGAAACTCCCTATGCAGTACTGTCAGACATGTATAACCACTTATTAAATTAAAGAATTGTACGTATGTGGGAGTCGAGCTTCAAGCAATGTTTTGGAAACAAGTTTAAGGATTCGTGTTGTTGTTTTTTTACATTGTATGTTGTTCATAAGCAATTTGAAACATATTAAAATTATTATTTTATTTATAACATAAATGCATTGAATTAAGATTCTGCATTTCGATGTAAAAGCAATAAATGTTAATAAAATAACGTTAATATTTTTAAAAAATAAACAAAAGATAAGAACGTAATTAGGAAAAAACGATATTATTTTTCAAAGCTCAAATTTTTATTTTGATTCCGGTATATACGAGAAGTATTACACGTTTTGAAAAGGAGATAACTATCTACTCGCATTTGTAGCTTCTTCATTTCCCCCCGTTTCGGGCACGCTAAATCTGTCATGGCTCAAAGTCCTCCCGTTGGTTTGGTGAAAAAGTTAGGAGAGGGGGTGATGTGGCTCAAGAGCTGTCCACGTCACTTGACCGAGGTTCAAAATTATGAGGTCTGTCGCCTCATGTTGCTTCTAGTGCAACGTTAATAAAACCAGCCAAAACCCTGTAAGAAAAAAGAGAAAATATTACTCCAATTTAAAACGGAGATACTACCTACTCATATGTAGACTCTATTATAAAAATATTTCTACTAAAATAAATGATTTCATCAGAAATGTAACGATTTGTGAAACTAATTTCTGAAGGTTAAAAGTACATTCTAAGAAGATTTAACTTTTTCATTAATTAAAAGCATACAAATGCATAGGAATAAAAATCAATGTTTAGAACAATTTATTAAAACTGAGCGATTTGAAAAAAAAAAAATATTTATAACAATTGCACCAAAATAATTTCACTCGTTCTGTTATCACATTTTTCTTGATTCCTTGGCCGTTATCAAATTTAATTCATAGATTAGGAGTAAAGAGATTTTATTTTAGGAAGTGTGTAAAAATATTAAGTCACATTAAGTTTGTTAAAATATATATAGTAGATCTATTCGTATTATTTTGTAAAAATTATAAAATGAAAACCAAATTTACTTGTTCCAAAATTTTCAACATTTCAAATTAGTGTTTCATTTACTAATGCTTCCCAATCAATAAAAAAATATAATGAAAGATTATTCTCTGAATCTATTCCAAATGAAATTATCACGGAGGGTATTCAAAATTACTCAATTTTATTCAAATTAAATCAAATATTTAATTAAATCAAAATTTTAATCAATTCCATTGATAAAAATACTTGTTTATATCAGTAAGTCGTTCCAAAGCGATATGTATAATTTTTACAAATTCTCTTAGCTCTGGGCAATGTTCACATGATAATGAACGAAAGAAATTAATTATGTCAGAAGCATTTGAATGTTGAAAAAGCTAATCAAATTTTAATTTTTAAGAATGAATTCGTTTTTCAATCAATTAATTCTATTTGTATGTTACTAAGCATCTGCATTATATTTTGTTCACTAATTGATAATTGGTTTATAAAGGCGAAATTGCTGTTTTCTTCTTTAGCAAAATCATAAAAACTACTTTCAAATATCCCTTGCAATATCTAGATTTATTTCAATATATTTTACCAAATTGTTATTACTCTCAGAACTTTCTCTCTTCTCTTTTAAACGTGGAAATTGACTTAAACCCTCATTTTCTAAATAAGAGATGAAAAGTTTTAATTTTATTTCAAAGGAAAACTCATGCCATTTACTAATTTAGGATATAGTTTATTCTTGCCTTGTAATTTTAAATTTATATCATTGAGATGGGTTGTAATATCAAGCAAAAGGGCAAATAAAACAGCCAGTTGTTGCCAAGTAATAGGATTCTTTCATCATGTAGTTCATTTTCCTGTTCTAAAAGAATTTAGAAACAGCATTTTTCAATTTCCAAAATTTACTCAGAACCTACCCTCTAAAAAGCTAGCGCACTTCATAATGAAGATTATGAACATCATATTTAAAATCTACCAATTCACTATATTCTCAGAATGTTTGTTTGTTTAATTCTCTTGCTTTAATTTTTTTCACGCATTTCACAACTGATAGCATAAAATGTTGAATATTTAAGGTTTTGGCACACAACACATCTTAATGTATAATGCAGTGATAATTTAGTATAGGATGATTTAAAAAAGTGTTCAAAAAAATTACAGTGCCATTAACTTTACATGTTGGCGTACCGTCAGTACGCATACTGATGAGTTTGCTAATCTACTTTCAGACTTTCTAGGCATTATATTACTTTTTAAATATCTCCGACTTTCTTCTTATGCCATGAAATGATCTCAGACGAACAAGTTCTTCAAAGGCATTGAAATTATCAGCAATTCCTGTCATAAAAATGCTTGAATGTGTCCATTGATTCACCTTAAGTTAGGGAAAAAATAGTTAAGTCTTCAATTGCTGGGATGTATCTTGAGAGAGTTCCTCGATACGTCTCATAACTGATTGTCTTGATATAGCAATTTCATCTGCTTTTCCTTCAATACTTTTATCATAGAGATAACATAAAAAAATTTGTAGACAAGGCTTAACAATTTCTTCTCTCCATCAGGAAACATTTCTTTTTTTTCTGCCAATGCCAAAAAAATTTCGTGTGACGCTTTTGTCATTGCTAAGTCTTCGTCACATATTCTTTCTGCATCTCAGACTCAAGAACAAACTCCATTTTTTTCTTCTATGTAAGTCTGATATTGTGTTTTATAGTGTCTATATATATTAAGATCATATTTCAATTATAGGAAAAAGTACTTTCACAGACAATGCAATAAGGTGTTCCTGATGAATTTGCTGTAAATAATAACTCATTTTCCTATTGTTCTTTAAATTCACTCCTATTATCCTTTTCTGCGCTTCTTTTGGTCATTTTTGGTACATAGAATCACACAAAATAAAAAAAAAAACATACAAACACGCAAAATATTCTCACAAAAACTCTGCTTAAAAACTCGACTTTATGATAGCTCACTCGCTCTGGCTGATGTGCCATAAAACATCAATGCGACATTTGGTGCATGTGCCTGATTTGGCCTATTGGTCCTAACCACGTGAGGATGATGTAATCTAAGTGATTAATAACAATGGAAAGAATAGTATTGATGAACACAATATTTTATGTGAAATTTCACTTGGTGTGTGTTTGTCTGTCTGTGTCTGTGTGTGTCATCAAATTTTCAATCGTTAATTTAATAACTTCCCATCTAGAGCTTTGAAACTTTAAGTCGTTCCTGCTCGCCTAATAATGCAATATTTAGACATTTGCAACAAGTTTTAACTAATATTTCAATAATTTTTAATAATACAGTTTGGTCAACAACTTGGCGTGATTTTTTAAAATTGCAAACTTAAGCGATTTTTTTTTTTTTTTTTTTTATTTTGTTAAGTCCGGGAAGCGGGCCAAATTGCTCATTTAATAAAATACCAAATAATTCTTTTTTAAATAAACTTTGCTACCGCATTAAAGCGATATTTTTTTAAAACTTTGGCTTTTATTTCGAATTATTATATATATATATATATATTTCGGATGTTATGGTATGTTTTGTGTACGTAATGTGTGGTGTGTTTGTAAGTTGTTGTATCAAAAAAATGAATAAACAATGATACCATATAAATTGATGATACTTCAAATTGCATGCTGTGACAGATTTAGTAATGATGGGACGAATATAAAAACGGTGCTTTAAAACGAAATAGGAATAAATACTTTTTTCTACCTGAAAGGGTACCTTCAGATATTTTAAGTTTAATCTCAATTTTCAATACAAATCTATGTTAAAAATTTAAATACTTCAAACAATTCTTAATTTCCTTTTGTGTTAATTATGGATTTAAGCATATTTTTAATACATTCTCTTATCGCTACTACATTCGTTAGTTATAAAATTGTTGATTGCAAAATTAAGATAAGCTGTTATCATAAAAGAAAGAAATATTGTTTTATCATTTGAATTGAAAATAAAAAAAAAAATTCTGTCAATTATTTTGTACTTATTTTATTGCTGTTAATGTAGTTTAATGAATATTTTAATTCCGGGAAAACTAGTAAAATAATAAAACTTTATAAGATACTATAGTTTCATTAGGTGATTGCGTATTAACATCGCACTGAGAAGCAACATGAAGGGCTGGCGACGGACCTCGTAATTTTGAGTCTCGATGAGGGATGAGGAGGACACCTGAGCTAGCATCTCCCTATCTATACCACTTCCACACCACGCCAGCGGGGGGACTTTCTCGACAGAATTAACGTGCAGCAGTCTCGGCTGTACAGCGGGTGTTTTGGGACATCAAGGCTTGTCTACGAAAACCGCTGTGAGTCCGCGATAGGTCCACTAGGCTTCCCTGGCCACATTTTATAAGGTGCAGTATATTGTTATGTTTGTTTTCCTAATTAAGACAAACAGTTTTCAAATGCATCAGATGAGCAACTTTATCGAAAAGTGAACTAGTTTTTTTTATTTATTTAGAAAAAACCTATTCTCAAGATTTAAGCTCCTTTTTCTGATTATCACAATCTTAGAGCTTTCTGATCTAGTTCATTTTATTCCTAAGTCATGGCCTGCTAATCCAAAGCTAAAATTGCTTGATTCATTTGTTATGTACAAGAGGAAATGGTCTGGAAGCAAGATTCTTCTAACAAACTAGCAGAAATTATGAAATCTATTTTGGTAATGAGTTTATAAAGGATGAAGTAAGATATTAGAAGACATTATTAACTCAGTAACGGAAAGAAGGAAGAATCAGACAAAGAAGGAAATGATAAACAAAAGGAAAAAACTAGGCCAGGAGGCATGACGGTATGAGCTAAGAAAAAAAAATTAAATTGCTGAATGGGATCGCAATCAGAAACTAAAGAATCTGGAATTGGTCAAGTATTTAGTTAACTCAAAGATTACATTCAATGACGATGAAAGAAATGAAATGGGACCATACTTATAAATGTTGAGAAAATACTAGAAATGGTTCTCGTACCAAAGACGAACAGGTAGCCTACCTGTTTGTGGTTTTACCACTATACATCAAAATATGCTAGCCCGAGGTAATAATTATGATTTCGTTAAAAAATCTTATAGTGAAAATATTTAAGTTGAACAGGGAGAATGATTTTATAGGCATCGTAAATCACTTGACAAATCTTGAACATATTATGCTCATAAAATCTCTAGTTATTTACTGAATGGATTGACGGTTAGAGATCAAGACTTTTAAGCAAGGATCTGATGGGGACTGGGCAGCTGAAGTTTCAGTGTCTGTAGCGGTGAAGATCACATTATCTGGAAGAATGAGCTGAAATTACCTGTTATATTTATGTATACCATTAATAAGAACATATTCAATAATAGGAAATTTATAAAGAATACATAGGAGAATGCGAATATCCATTAGATTATTTAAAAGATACATTCCTAAAATTTGTATAATGTGGTCCATTTTGATGTGTTCTTAAGATTTCCCATAGAGTTCTTAGGATATTAAAATATCATTATGTAGAATTGAATTTATCTAAATTTTTTTTTTTATATATTAAATTTAATTTTTCTCACTAGAAGCTTTATTTCATAAAATTGATTTATATAAATTTTTTTTGATATTTACATCTTAGATCAACTGATTCTAATATCTTTGGATTGGTAACATATTAAATTCGAGATGAAACCAACATTTTTTTATATGGTGCTTAAAGTTTATTAAAAAAATATTGAAATATTAGTTAAAACTTGTCACAAACGTCTAAATATTGCATTGGCAAATGTCTAATCTATTGTTCAGCCAAAGGAAAAAAAAATTCTACAAATTTGTAATTTTTTTTGAAATCTTAAATGGTTGGGCTAAACTGCATTATTAAAAAAAATGAAATATTAGTTAAAACTTGTCCCAAATATCTAATTGTGGATTGTTAGGCAGGTAAGAACTATTCCCAAAGTTTCAGAGCTCTGGCTTGATGGGAGGTGGTTAGAATTAACTATCAAAAATTGGACAACACCCTGACATTACTGATACACACACCAAGTGAAATACATAAAAAACGTTTTAAAAGGTAATTTTATATATAAGGGCTATTATCTTTCAGTTTCATTGGATTTTGAACTTTCAATTCAAAAACCACCACACAACATTAGGATTACAAATACAGTTAGTGGTCTAGTCGTGAAGATCTATTAGTATTTCTATATTAGTACACATTTACAGACACACTATTTTATTCAATTTAGTTTCAAATGGTTTTAACAAATATTAAAATTCTGATTTGTATCATTGGATATGATTTCTAATGATGTTGTTTTTTATTATTGAATTCTTAAATATTCCATATTTTGAACTTTTTTTTACTCAACTTTAACTAAGTACTATTGATATCAAATTTTATCCGGAAACAGTGCCTAATATTAGACATCGTAAGGTACCTTGAACCCTATTGCACTGTAATTCAAGATCACTTGTCACAAGATTATTAGTTTTTTGCTTTTACATTTGGGAGATTTGAATTGATTTTTCATGAAAACATAGATTTGGGTATGTTGTTTTTTTAAAGTTTTAAATCTTTAACTAAAAAGATTTAATTAAATTTTACAATGTTTTGGAAAAACTTTAAATTTTTTGGATATTTTTAGTGAATGGTTTTGAATATTTTAATTGGATAGTTTAATGGAAGTTTTAATAGATGGTTTTGACCAAAAAAATTTTTAATTGGAAAGTTTTTTAGGTGAAGAATCCTTTTTTTTATTTTTTTGGAAAACATTCATTTTTTGAAGAAAAATTAGTAATTGAGATATCTCGCCTTTAATTTTTTTTTCTTCTTCGTTTCCTGTTTCTTTTCCTTAATTTACAAATTGAATTTCGGGTAATCCATTTTTTACCCAACAAGATGCATTGGGGGAAGGTTGGTGCCATAGAGACTAACCCCTGATTCAGTCTGAAAATGGATGTTTTTGGTGAATGATGAATTATTCATTTGGATTTCAAATTTGATTCAATTTTTATTCACTTTTTTTGGTTCTGTAAATGTTTTCTTTTTTGTTGATTTTGGATTTTAATCGTTCTCTTACTTTTATGTTTTTTAATAAATAATTTCGGCTAATTTTTATCTTATATATGTGTGTGTGTGTGTGTGTGTGTGTGTGTGTGTGTGTGTGTGTGTGTGTGTGTGTGTGTGTGTGTGTGTGTGTGTGTGTGTGTGTGTGTGTGTGTAGCGTGTGTGCCATACTATGACAATAATAATTTGTTAATTTCAAAAATATTACTTTTGTCACATCTTATCTTATTGCATTGCAGTCATAGTTCAAAACTTAAACTGTAGTCCCTTCCTTGAATATTTATTTCACATTAGACACGAGAAAACCATTTACAGATGATAATTACAAGTAAAGACACCGAATTTGCCAGAAAGTCAATCAACCTTCATGGTTACAGGAGAAATAATATAATTGACTTCCTGAAAATTTGACAAGGACCAGATGCTTTTCACCTTCATGACTACAAAGTGAAAGAGAAGAGAAATTCTTCCTTGAATTTATGTACAAGGATTTCTCAGATCACGTGTATTGGATGGAGGAACCTCCTAGATATTCAGCTGAAGGCAAGAAAGTCTAATAAGGGTTATCCCTTAGTCTTTGAAGGCGGTGAGAAAGCCTGACTGTCCAATTTAAGAACATGTAGTTGCATAAATAAAAGCAAATTGGAATGGTATCCAAGGAAATAAAACTAGAGCTTCTTACTGTGATTAGCTATATAAAATTAGGAAATTAAATTAATTTGATTGAAATCATTACACACACACACTCACAGCAACACAACACACTAAATACATAACACACATATAATATATATATATATATATATATATATATATATTAATATATATATTATTATTATTAAATATCAGATGATTTTAACGTTTTTCACATCAATCAAATACTTAGAACACATGCCATAAGCTTTTACTTGATTCTCATCAGACTTCAGTCGGGCTTCTATCGAGGCCGAAGCGAAAACACTAAAATCTCAGAGGATCATCGAGAGGGATGCATGAGCAAGAGTGAGTAGAGAGGGCGTTTTCGCTGTGTTTTCGGTAATATCAGAAATTCACTAAAAGTCAAGACCATGTGTGTGGTGTGGTATATGGGACTTCAGGGAATCTAGTATAGACCCACAAGTCTGGTAGGGATCGATCCCTACAAGCTGGAGCTCGGGAGAGTTCTTGCACATCATTATGCGTGATTGCATAAGATAGAGTTAAAAGGAATCATGTCAGAAAATAAAATGAACACTTTAAAGATACAATGGGAAATAAGGAATATTCTCGGTGAGAAATAGACATGACAAGTTAACATATACATATATATTTAATATTATTACATATCATCTATCACATCTATATTCATAATGTCTGTCATCATGATTTTCTCAATCTTCAAATTTTAAATTAATTTCTATGTATGTATGTATATGCTCCATATATCCGTTGCCCAAAATGGATCAACGGATGAAGTAACAAATGATAAGAGAAAGAAATGTTTACTTGTGTAAAGGCAAATTAGCTTTTATGGCTTGGCTGAATTATGTGGGAAAATAAATAGGTTTTGTTTGGTTACGTATATGAAATGAAAGATAATGTCGGATAAGGCGTCGTAAAGGAAATAAAAGGAAGACAAATAGATTTTTTTTAAATATTAAAGTACTCTTTGCTATTAATAATTTATTCAATAACGATATTCATAATTCTACATGCAGTTTCTATTCATTTAATAAAAAGTTATGAACTTTAACATTTTTCTTTAAAACCATTTCAATATCTATTGGGTTGTTCGGAAAGTAATTTCATTTTCTTTTTGTGGAAATGAAAGACAGTTTTCATATAATAAACAAATACTTTATTAAATTATATATTGGACGTTCTGGTCCAACACCTTTTGCCATCTTTTTGGTAGTAGCATAATTCCACGCTCATAAAATTTTTGGTCTTTGCTGGCAAAAAACTGATCGAGGTGGTTTTTGACCTCCTCATTTAAGGTGAAGGTTTTACCATCTAAAAAATTTTGGAGTGACCGGAACAAATAATAATCCGATGGTGCCAGGTCTGGAGAATATGGTAGGTGTGGCATTGTATCCCATTCAAGCTGTAAAAGCTTTTGGCGAGTGACCAAACTTGTGTGAGGTCTCGCGTTGTCTTGGTGAAACACTACACCTTTCCTGTTGATTAGTTCTGACCTTTTCTGTTGAAGAGCATCATTTAGTTTGTCCAGCTGATGACAGTAGACTTCCGAATTAATCGTTGTGTTATCCGGTAAAAGCTAAAAAAAAAACCCGATTCCTTTAAAATCCCACCAAACAGACAGCATCATCTTTTTTTGTTGAATATCGGCTTTGGAAATGGTTTAAGCCGGTTCATCTTTTTTGCTCCATGATCTCTTGCGTTTGACGTTGTTGTATATAACCCATTTTTCGTCCCCAGTGATGATGCGCTTCAAAAACGGATCATTTTCGTAATGTTTGATAAGCGAATCGCAGACGTCAATGCGGCGACGCAGATTTCTCTCTGTGAGAACATGGGGAATCCATACATCGAGCTTCGAGGATAATCCCAGGCCTTTCAAGTGGTCATAAACTGTTGAATTTCATAAATTTAACCTCAATCCGATCTCACGTGTTGTTATTCGCCGGTTCGCATCTACTAATACCTTTATCGCGTCTTTATCAGCTTCAACCGGCCTTCCCGAACGTGGTGCATCTTCGACATCAAAATTGCCGGATCGAAATTTAGTGAACCAGTTCTGGCACTGGCGTACTGTCAACACACCTTCTCCATACACATCGGTCAATTTCTTTCTGGCTTGAACAGCATTTTTACCCTTTCTGTAGTAAAACAGTAAGATATGTCGAAAATGCTGCTTATCGCTCCCCATATTTAAAAGGGCACCAACCAAACACTACTGCGTAGAATTAATTGGAATTTTTCACACCCAAACCTTGCTATATGAGCTCTCAAAACATATAAAAATTATACGGCTTAAATGTGAAGTTGGGTGCAAAAAAATACAATTAAATCCTCTGTCGGGAAAAAACGAAATTACTTTCCGAACAACCCAATACATCAACATTTCTAAAAGATGTATACACGTCATTTAAATACGTTTCGTGTTAAGAAAATTTGAATAGTTTATTTCTTATTATCAACAAAAGTATGGATTTCAACCACAAATGTAGGAAACTATCAAAACATTAAATACGTTACAAAATTGAATCATGTTTATTGATATTCTAAAAGTGTGAAAATTAGGGTTTTTTCTCTTTCTCTGACACGATTTTATGATTAACATAATCCATCTATATTTTTTTTAAACTTTAAACGTTGAATTTTAAGTAATATTTAAACCATCTCAATTTATATGTGTTTCATTTTTGAGTGATAAAAATGTTGCAGTTTTTTAAGACAAACTGTGCTTGATTTAATTTATGGTGAACGAAAATTGCTAGAAAAAGGCATTATTCTTATTAAAATAAAGATTTTTAACGACTAATTATTTTTAAATGTGAAATATGTTCATATTGAATTTTACAGTTTATACAGTGAGAGTGGGTGACGAAAGAAATTTTTATTTTGTTCAACCATTGCTTTTTGATTTTAAAAAATAGTGTGGAGATTGCTGTAAAAAACTTTTTTTTTATTTAAAAATTATATAATGTTAATGTTATGTTAATCTCGATGTTATTATTTTTTTTATTTTAATCCTCGCAAGAGGTCAGATAAATTGATTTTTATAATTAAAGTTATCAAAGTTACTGGAATCTAGATTGCCACGTCTTTTTTTATTTAACGAAAAGTAAATGAATACTTAGCATTAATTTTTCCATTCAGCTTACGAACTTTTCATGAATAAAAGGATAACAATGATATTAATGATAATAATCTTCGCAATAATAACGATAACGATGATGATAAACCCCACAATAAGTCAGATGTTTTTATTTTTAAAATGAAAAGTTATCAAAGCTGCTGAAATGTAGACTGTGACATCTATTTTATACGAAAGAAAAGTAAATGAGTGTTTGACAAACATTTTCCCGTTCAGTTTCCAAACAATCCACTAATTAAAGAATGTTAATAAATAAAACAAAATGATTTATTTTGCTTTCAGTAACAAATTAAGTTACATGAATGCAACAGGAATATTGTCTTCTGTTTTGTTCCAATATATGAAACATTTGTTAAATCTAAGCGAAAGATGATTTTTTGTCAAAAATAATATTTTGCTTTTTTATAAGATATTGCATTGTCTCATATATTTTATCTTAGTATTCAAGAACTTCGTAATACAGTACGAGCTTAATTTTGTATTGTGTTTCTTTTGTTTTTAATTATGCTTCTGACTAAAGACAGATAAATTAAAATTTTGAGTTTCTATAAATCAAATAAAATAATTCAATAATTAAGCTAAGAAATCTAAAATTTTAGTTCTAGATTACTTAGCCTAATTATTGAATTAAAATAATTAATATTAAAGCGATAGATAAATTAAAATTTTGAGTTTCTAAAAATCAAATAAAATAATTTAATAATTACGCTAAGTAATTTAAAATTTTAGTTCATTATTTTTTGTAATAATTTTATTCATAAGATATTATACTAAATTGCATCATTTTTTATAAAAAGATTATATTATTTATAATCCATTCTTTTAAACTCCTATTTTATAAATCCTATTTTATCTAATTCCTTCTCATATATCCCTTTTTTTACATCTTACTTCTTCTAATCTATTCTTTCAAATTCATTTATTAATAATAAAATTTCTAAATCACTTTCTGTTAAAAATTATACTATTTCTAATTCATTTCTTTTTAATGATAAAATTCCTAATTCCTTATGTTAAAATTGTACTATTTCTAAATATTTCTATTAAAACTCATACAATTTCTAATACACAATTCTAATTATTTTTAATTATTTCTAATGGCAGACATTTTTAAATAAAGCGTGAAAAACTTTTCTGAAGGTCAAATGTTGATTTTCTCACGAAAAATTTCGGTTTTAATGTTGTGATCTTGTAAGTTCTCTAAAAAATATATTGCTAACTCTAAAAACGGGAAAAACAAAACATTCTGTCTGGAAGCAAGTAATTTATATCTAGAAAAGTCAATATTTTACAACTCTCTAAGCGAAAGTTCATAAAAGAGATGTTACATTTATTTTTACTATTTCTTTCTATTTTTTTTTTCTTATCTATTTTTGTTCGAATCCATTTACTTTACCCAAGAGATAAATGCTATTTACACTTATGTTTTTTTTTCTTCAAGATCAAGTAACTTTATCGGTTTATGTCCAAAAAAA
>BMAW01002642.1:301724-316871 GCA_019974015.1 Nephila pilipes | reverse complement strand
ACGATGTGGTACCATTCTGCTGCAGTCAACATTCCTCGTGCGCGGCACCACTCCATACGGAGGAGTCGATGGGTGGGCGTCAAGGGCAACACACGTAATGGGCGTCTCGATCCCAAATGTCCTTCAGCCAGACGCCTTCGTATGATTTGAGAAGACACAGGGGGCCCTAGTGAAGGTACTACCTGTGTCTGGATGGCGGCCGATAAAGCAGTTGGCTGTACGCGTGCATTTCTTAAGATGTGGATGTCTTCTCGACGACTGGTCTGTCGAGGGCGTCTTGAGTCTGGTCTTCGTGTAAATGACATCTCTCGGATCCACTGGTCCCAACACCTCCTCACAACATAATCAGAGCGGCCTAATGGACGTGCTACTCGCCTAGCCGATCACCCAGCTTCCATCATACCAATGATTCTCCCCCTCTCAAACTGCGACAGCTACTCATATTGTCTTCGAAAACGGCGTAATGACATGTCTACCTCAGCTCTTCCTTGGTAAACGATTCAGCACACTCAAACAAGCTTTGTTTACCAGTTTTATACTTCACGGAGAGCGACGTTAAACGTCCTCTACCGGCTAAACGTAATGTGCAATCACGCTGCATTTCTAACCATTTGCATATCTTCCCGAGATGTACCTTCATGCCAAGTTTCGTTACGATTCCGCAATTATCTCTTGGTGCGCTAATTTTTTTGTCCATGAGTATATATATATATATATATATATATATATATAATGTCGAGCTAATGTAAGAATATTCGTAAAATTTGATCTAATTTATCATTTTTGTCATCACAGTATAAAATTTGAATGACAAATTATATCATCAAAATATAAAATTAAATGCTCGAAATTACAGATTCATTCGATTCATCGTAAATGAGCAATCGTAAGCTCTTTATCAAGAAAGAGGGAATCAATAAATGTTATGCTCGGCAAAGTAATATAAAACCGGATGCATTTTTGGAACTTCAATAAATATACGCTTATATAGTTTAGAAGTTATTTGAATTCAGCCTTCATACACCGTACAAGAAATTTTAAAAAATTATAGAAAGTGGAATACTTCAATTTACAGAATTTCTTAGAAACAAAATAGAAAAATAAACTGTTATTGATGATCTGTTATAATGATATCCGAAGCTATTTATCAGCAGAATCTTTGAGACAAATATTAGTAGAAGATCAAAAATGGTAAAAAATAATCCTTCGAAAGAAAAGTCTTAATTGACAACATCAAAGCCACAAGAAAAATTAAAAATTCTCTAAGAAAACGCATTTGAATGTAAAAGTCAACTTATAAAATGAAATCATTATTTGGAAACATATTAATATACATGATGATCAAAAATCCAATTTATACAAATGAACGTTTATCATATATAGGTTTAAAACCTAATGAAATGTGGTAAATTTCGGTTAATGACGAAATAACTTCAGTCAAGAAAGGAAATAAAAAATGCTTATTTTTGTTCCGAAACCAATCGCGGCATTTGTGTTTTCTTTATATTATATAGATCAAAAAGAGACTATGAGAAAGCTTTTGGAAAATATTCTTGGTTATCCTTATCAGAAATCTAAACTTCGTTAAGGCTTTAGGATTTTCTATACCTTGAAATGAGAGAAATGTCATAATTACTTCGTTTTGACTAAAACACATAACAGGCTTCTGTTGTCAATTTATTTAGATGAAAGACTATAACTTGATATGCGTCATAGTAATCGTGATACAGTTGTGATCGCGAACAATTATATCACGACAAAGTCATAGGTATTTGAAAAAAAGATTTTATAACAAATGAAAGATCGTATTACTTCAGAAAACTAAGTGACGGTAAATTTATATTAATTTTAAAAAGTCAAATAGAAAAAAAGGAACAATTTTTTTTAATGACAAACACATATTTTTACACATAGCATTGAATACAAACTATAAGTGAGTGTGTGATTGCTTATTAACGTCGTGCTGAGAAACAACATGAGGGTTATCGACGAAGAACCTTATAATTTTGAACCTCGGTCTAGTGGCAAGGATGACACCTGAACTAGCACCTCCCTCTCCAAATTTCCACACCGCAGTAATGGTAGGTTTTGGGATCTCTCTCGATTTAATGTGCATCAGCCTCGCTACACGGCGGGTTCTTAGTGACATCAGGATTCGAACCCAAGACTCATCGGAAACCACGAGTCTGCCACCGTGACCAGCTAAGCTACCGCTCCAAAAACTAATTATAAAAGCTTAAGTATCGTAAAAGGACACGAAGATGAACTTTAGAATTCATTGGAATGTGTAGGTCCCAAACATTTCTGAAACTTCAAAACTGTTGCCACTCAAATTTCATGAGGTTGAAGTAGTACAATAAAAAATGGTAAGCCAGATTTTATTTCACAGCTATATCTTTGTCATGAAAGAATTCAAAACAATACTTATCACCATTCAATCAATCAAAACGCTACGGGAAAAAAATCTTTCAAACAATTGATTAAGTACTCACATTATATGCGATATTTAAAAATTCTGTGTCTCAAATTGCATAGCTCCTTGTTATGGATTAATTCAATTATTTAATTATTAGGGATTCCCTCCTGTTACCATTAATTATTCAAATTTAAATATAATCGAGCACAACAGTGTTAAATTAGCCTCATAAATTCTTCGCTCCGAGTCGTCAAATCATTTTTGAGTAACAGTTATCTCCATGAAACATACTTGACATATTAAATACAGGCAGAAAGATTAATTAATTTTGAAAGATAAGAGAGAACACCAGAACAAAATCATTATAAAAATTAACCATCCATGACTTAATGGCATTAAGATAAGAGACAAATTAAAAGTCACGTTAGCGGAATGGAGAAAATGAGGTATCTTTCTTCACTTAAATGACAAATTCGAAAAATATGTTATTCGAATAAATATGTAATTCTAGAGTTTACTATGTACACCAAAAACTCTTGAAACGAAACCTCGTTATTTAGATTAATTAAAGCTCTGGCATTTTTTTAATAAATTAAAGCCAAATCAGAAGTGAAAGGATATTTAATAAAGCAGCTTACAGTAATCCTTACCTTGCAAGAGAAAGATTTCTTGAAGTACATTAATTGTTTTGAAATTTTCAAAAACACGTATACAAATATTTCGAAGTCAACTATTTAGTTCAACTAATGGGTAATTTCTTTTTCGTATATCAAATTAACTCGCCTTTAGAGCAATGTTTATCAATATGATTAATTACAGGGATTTTATTATGTAATTGTTTAATAACGTAGTATTTAGAAGCTGCACGACGATTATTGGCGATACGTAATTTTGAACCTTGTTCAAGAACGTCGATGCGTGAACTGGTACCCTCTCTCCAAACTTCCACACGACGTCAGGGGAGGACTTAGAGCTACGGCAGATTTAACGTGCATCAGCCTCGCTACACGGCGGGTCTTCAAGGGCATCAGGACACGAGCCTACGACTCAACGATAATAACGGGACCCGCGAGTTTGCGACCATGGCCACTCGGCTGCCACAGCCGCTCAATCACAGGGAAAAAACTATCAAAAATCAAAAAAGTTCAATGTAAAAGTTATGCAAGGAACAGACTTAGCAACGTAAGGAGCGTTTTTTATATGATTATTATTAAATTACTCGATTTACGATAAGAATTAAAGTAAGCGACGAAAATCGAGAGATGGACAATAGTAAACTTTTCCGAAATTAAAATTAAAGGAAACATAAATTATTAAATTGAATATATTTAAACTATATGTAATTTAAATTTAAAGCAAATGATAAATTATTAAATTAAATAAATTTATGCTAAGTGTAATTAAAATTGAAGCAAACAATAAAGAATTGAAAAGTTATTTGGTACGCGAAAAGTGATCCAACTAAAACAATAGCCCCTTGAGTGGCTAAAATGGAAGCGTTTTCTAAAATATTTTCATTTTTAAAATATATTCATAATTAAAATATTTTCATTTTATTCTTAACTCCCAAAAGTCTAAAACCCAAATATTAATTTTTTTGTTCTTTTTTCACATTAAATTTATTTCGAAACCTTAATTTTTTGGATGCATATGTGTGTGTGTGTGAGTGCATTACATTATATTGCAAATATATATATATATATATATATATATATATATATATATATATATATTTTATCTAATACATTTAATTAAAAAGCTTAAAATGTAAATCAAATACTTTGCTTCTGTTTTTGAATAAATGGAGGAGAAAAAGTCCGTTATACTTTTTTTTCTCTGAAATTATTCATATATTCTGAATTGAAATTACAATTTCTTTTTTGGATTTCTTCCTTATTTTAGCAAAACATTATTTTATTCCTTTTCTAATGGAAACAACTATTGTAACAATAAGATAATACATATCACTGTTATTTTTTTCTTTTAAATTTAAATCATTACTATTTTAAGAAACATGCAGCAGCAATTATTTTTTTCTGAAGAATCATTAATGTATCATTATAGAGTTCTCATACGCTTATCATATTGTATTTCTGACAATTAAACATATAGAATCCTTAACAATATGTCTCATTTCTTGTTTATTGTTCCTTTTCTACTTTAACAAAACGTACACAAAAGAGTAAAAATGAAAGGTTTTAATTAATCTATCTTTATGTTTCACGCAGCTAAATAAATGTGTTAAACCATTTTTAATCTAGTTTATTATAGCCTATTAAATTCTTAAAAAACGTTGTTTTACGGAATTGCAGCATGCCTCGCGTTGCCAAGAATAATTGTTAGCGTGAAATCTAACTAGAAACAAAAACGACGATTTTATTAAATGCAAAATAAATAGAAAAATAAAGACATTTACGATTAATACAAAATAATTTTTTTCCTCTTTTATTTCAAATTATTCAGAAAGTATAAAATCGCCCGCTTAATTTAATATTTAGGGAAACATATACGTCTTGCTCATTCGAATTTACTTAAAGTAAAACAGCTTTTTGAATGAATTTTAAAAAATTTAATCACTAAAATAATATGTTTTGCAATCGTCAAAAAATACAATTGCTGTGTCTTCATTCCTGAAAACATCTTCATTTAAACAGAAGATCGACTAAAAACTTGTCCTTAAGAAGAAAGGGACCACCCGAGCGATATTTTTTGGATTTTCATTGGTTTCAATGAATCCATACTACTGAATAGATGTTAAATAAATATGTAGCCGCAATTGGCGCTAAATCGCACCCCTCGAATAGCATTCCATTTATCATAAAGTACTTAAATATGTTTTATAAAATTAAAGTAAATAGATACAGTAATATTCTTATTTATGTACTCTTCCGAATGAATTTGTTGTGGGCAAATAAATTCAGCCGTCCTGATGAAGGAGTAATAGTGAAAAATTTCGTAAAATTTCATTACATTGTAACAATAGAAGAAACATTAATCGCACACGTTAAGCGAAAGCTCATATTTTAAGTTTTATTGAATGTGTGCGTATGCGTGCGTGCGTGTGCGTGCGTGCGTGCGTGCGTGCGTGTGTTATTGGCAATTAAAACTTCAACACCAGGAAGAAATGCAAATAACACAGTGATATTTATTGGATAAATATATTAAAAGCAACGTGTGATTGTATTTTTAAGAAATTTGGAAGCATTGATCCTGAGAAATTAGTTGTCAGAATAACCACATCTGGCAGCAATAACAACTATTATACTCCTGAGTATTGAGTTAAACAGAGATGTGATGGCTTGTATATGTACAGTGGTCCATGCAGCTTCAACACGATGCCGCAATTCATGGATTGTAGAGACTGAAGTATGGTGACGAACTAGTCATTCGGCAACCATTGACCAGACGTTTTCTATTAGTGAGAGATCAGGAGATCATGCTCAGTAGGGAAGCAGTCAATGATATATTTTTTTGTATCAAGGAAGGTCCGTAAATTAGCGGCAACGTGAGGTCGTACATTACGCTAATAAAATGTAGTATTTCGCAAGGCTCAAATAAAGGATTGAGATTCACGAACCTTAACACACCAGAAATATAACGCGCTCTGTTCAAAATGCCGTCATTGCACTAAAGGTGACCCAAACGTGTATCCAATGGCATCACTCCAAGTGATGAGACAGTGTGACGATGTCGAAAGCACGTTAACAATATGCATTCCTCACGATGCCGCCTAACTCGGATGCGACTTTCATGATGCTGTTAACAAAACTTGGATTCATCTGAAAAGACGATGTCACACCATTGCTGCATCCAGGTCCACCGTTGATCACACCGTTGAAGGCGTTCCTGTCTGTGATGTAACGTCAAGGGTAGCCGAAGCCATGATCTCCGAGCTGACAGTCCATCCAAACGTCTTCAAACTGTTCGTGAAAACACTTGTTATCTTGCAAACGATTCCATTTCTTGACTCAAGGCTCGTGACGTGGCTGTACAATTCATTAAGGTCCTTGCGCGTAACTTGTGTGCCTTCTCGGTTGTTTTGTAATAGAGGGCCTTTGAGATCCAGGACGTTCCGAATTAAAATCTTGAACCTATCGATTCCTTATTCTGCAGACAATCATGGGATCTCGACTGACGCGAACAACGATACTACGATTTGATAAACTACAATCCCGGTAGGCTCGTACAATTCGGCCTCTATCAATGTCAGAAACGTGCTGGTACGTATTTCTGTTTCTTGCACGAGATATCGCAAGATCAGCAAAGTTCAAAAGCAATTTGTGTATGAGAAACCTGTTGTAAAATTTCTTTATTTAAATACATTGTAGGTGTTACATTTCCAGTATTTCTTATATCTAATAAGAGTATTCTATTTTTTTATATGAATATGAAAAAATAAATGAAAGTTACAAGGTAAACATGACAATTTTTTCCCCCAGAAATAATATTACCATACAAAGTAGTTTTCAAAGTAATTTGTACTATTACCAATCATACTCTTTTTATCCGAACTAAAATTGATGTATTCAGTATTATTCATTTTTAAAACACGTTCTAATTTAATCATTCGGGCGTTTAAAAGATTCATAATTTTAATCATTGTATTTCATAATTGAATACATTTTCATCTATACCTGAAAACATAACTTTAATTTATGTCTTATTTTAAATTTATGCTTTAAAAAGGCTAAATCTCTTTACCTGTCCTTCACGTAGAATTTTAATTTCGACTGTTATTCAAAAATGTCAATTTATTTCATTCAAAATCAAATGCGAATACTTAAAATACAGTACTTTTATTGAGAAATCTATTAACAGTTTAAATGCCTTATTTTTAAATATTTAACAAATTGCAAATAATATAAAGAGGAAAATTTAAAACATTTTAATGCTCCGAGAAACAGTTTAAAATGTATAAATATTGATGTAAACAACTAAATCTAACTAAACATTACGCGTCTGTAAGTGTGTAATATAATAATATTTCCAATAAAACTGCAACTGAACTTTCCCCGCCTAGAATTTTATGAACGTAATGTTGATCTTACGAAACTTTTCTCCAGAAACCATAACTGATACAATTCTAAATGAATCTAAAATTGCAATTCTACAAGATATCACGTGTTGTATTGTTAAACTTAGGAGAAAAAGGTATCAGCTCATGTGTCATCCTCGTTGTCTGAATACGACGCTAAGCTATTCAGCTCATCTCCAGTTGTTGTTTATTTATATGCTGTTAAGTGGAGTACGCACAAATAGAGGCGTTATATATGTATATATATTTCAAGAAATCATATTATTTTTTATCAAATTAATACTTCAAGCAAAACATCATTTTTTTCTATTTTATCAGCAGACGGGGGAAATAAAGCATCTTTGGTAATATTACAAAATGAGGACTTCTTATATATTCGTGTATTCAAAGTAAATTAACTAAATGAAGTAAATACCGGTAATAAAGAATTTGAAAAAAAAATCGTTTTTCTACCTTAAAGTACATTTAGAATTAAGACATAAATATAAGCTCATAAATATGTATCAGCGAAACCTGTATTGGTAGAAGATTTGTAGTTGCTGGTGCAATATCATCAAAGACCTTTCGTTTTCAAAACGTTTTTTATGTATTCCACTTTGTGTTTGTCTGTCTGTGTGTGTATTAGTGTGTCATCAAATTTTCGATCGTTAATTTAACCTATTTCCTATCAAGCTAGAGCTCTGAAACTTTGGGAATCGTTCTTACTCGCCTTACAATGCAATATTTAGGCATTTTCGACAAGTTTAACTAATATTTCAATAAAATTTTTGTCTGGCTACAGCAGCACTAGGATCGATAAATCCTCAGGGATCAAGGCTGGCATGGCAAATAAATGACAACCTTTGTTGTTGTCGTACTCACTTCGACCTGAAAAAAATTATAAGTAAAATAATATTTAAATTTTCTTACCTCCTTTACAATGTTTTCTTACTCTCTCCTTATTGTTGCCAGCCTTCTTCTGGGCATATTTTGGCCCATTACTAGTGTGAATGTCTTCTTAGTTTCATCCGAAAAATAAATTTGAGGTTTAATGAAAATTCAGAATGGAAAATATCTTTAAACTTACCAAATATGACACGGACTGCGTGGCCAATTATTTTATAACAATATAGGTTGAGGATAGTAACGAAAATGATAAGAAGATTTTATAATTACTTGCCGAGTACGAAAATTATATAAAAATACAATGAGTACGAAAATTATAATAAATTGCCGAGTACGAAAATGCCGCCATATAAAAACATTGTTTTTAAAATCGTTGGTTTTTATCTCGAGTTATTTGGATTATAGTTTCGAGTTCGAGTTATTTGGATTTTGGCTTTAAATCGGAAATTAATTACTGAAATTTTATTGTTTGATGACAAAAAGAGCATAAAGCTTGAAAAGAATTTCTAATATTTACAGCAATATAAGTCCAAGCAATGGATTTAGATTAAAAGTATCAAAGGAAGTGTGAATTTTAAACTACAGCTAACTAGTTGAATAGTTGAAAAAAAATGAAAAGCTATCTGCCGAGCCGAGTTGTTTCTAGAAGTAAGGAGAAATTACTCTGAATAGTTTGGAACAGAAAGGAATAGTTTTTTGGCGAGGAATACTGACCCGGGTATTCTCTCTCTTTTCGATGAATAGGTTCAAAGAACAGGTAGCTCTTTTAGTCATCATTTCTACTCGCAAACAATGCAAATGAACGTTAGCGAAAATAAATGGGGGGGGGGGGCCTTTCTTCTTTGAATTGATTTCAAATTTATCAAATAAATATAGTGGTCTAGAATTAAGCTGTTATTAAAATCCAGAAAATTAACATTGTTTTCGGGCATTTAAAATGGAGGATATAAGGAGCTTTAAAAGTTTTAATGCAATCATCAAAAATGCTCGCTAAGTCATATAAGAAATGGGTAGAAACCAAATTTCTGAAAAATGACTCTCACCCATACACAATTACTTTTGAATAAGAAAAATGAATAATAAATTAACGATCCGTATTCGCATCTGACGAATATTGTGGAATTTGGTTATCGCTTTTCTATGAATTCCAAAGTGAAATAATTTCATAGCAATACTTAAACTCGCCCTAAAAGACTTCGAATTATAGCCTTTTAATGTACCCAAATGGTAATTTTTAAATCCTTTCTTGGATGTTGAAATTTGCAGAACAGTTATGATACTAAGTGTTTACCAAAACAGTTATGAATCTGTTACGGTAAGTATACCAAAACCCTATTTTTAAACCTAGTGTAAAGTAAATTTTAACAACACTACTTAGTGATTAAGTGTAAATTAATATTATGTTTTTGTTTTGGTTTAAGTTAGTATCTCTTTATAGATACACAAGTAATCGTGGTATATCAATTTCAATAGATCAAGCAAAATTAGTCATTACAAAATTGAATTGTCATTGTATCCTCGAAAATTTCATAACGAAATCTGCTTTCTTCATTATTTTAAGGTATTCGTACCAAATTTCAACTTCAGAGAAATTTTTTTGAAATACATTGATATTTGCCATCAAAATATTTTTAAACGCTTAAATATAACCTAAAACTATGAAAAACACGTTCACTAAACTACTTTTAATTTAAAAAAAAAAAAAGTGGAAAATGTGGTGAAAATAATATATAAATTGACTATCAGAATAACGCTCATAACTCAAAAGAAAATAAAAATATCATTATTCTGTAAATTTTATCTTATTTATAATAACATCTTTGGGGGCTGGTACTACTTTCATGATGAAAATCATATTACCACAATTTTTATTATGTTTCAAGTCAAATAACAATGAAAAATCAAGAAAAAGTTATAACAATACATGATTTACACCTTTGTTACTAAAAATGTATTAATTTTACAGCCATAAAATTAATAGGGGTTCTTAAAAACTATATAAAGAGGATACTTACAAAATTTAAATTAATTTGATTCATAACTGTTTCTGATATCTAATTATGTTGTCTTATGTGAATATGTCGAGGAAACTCATTTTGAGAAAAATCAAAAAGAAACTTTCAAATGTAATTAAAAATTAGCTACCGAGTAAAATTCAAACCCCTGTAACTTAAGTTCTAAATAAGGTATAAGCAAAATTCAAACACTATTAGAAAGAAAAAGTTTAAAATTTTAAACTGATATTAAAATTAGAAAATCAAAAAATTTGACAAAAATGGCGTTTTAAAGGTGTACCTTAAATGGATACCTTAACTTTATTTAATCAATTAAATGTTAAGGTCCGAGAGAAATGTATTTAATGCAAGGAGATTTTATTTCTTTAAATTTATTTAGAATCATTTTATTATTACTTATTAATCAAAGATTGTCTGATTTAGTTAAATAGGGCGTCATTCTCTGATAACTTAACTGCAATACTAAATATTACCGTATTATTTTTTCATTTGAAATTAAATTTAATAATTCCTTACAAACACGTATAAAATATTTACAAAATGAGAGAAATTTCTCCTTTACCATAGGTAACACAATATTAAATTGATTTCATTCAAATAGTTTTACAGAAATCGAATCCTTGGATTCAACATACAGCAAAAACTAATACGAAAATTGAGTTGTGTTTTCTATAGCAATTCACTGCCGTTTAAAAAAAAAGTTATTGAAATTAAATTTAACAATCATTTTTAAAACCATTAAAATTACATTATACGTTATACGAAAACAGAAAAGAAATTTCATATGAAAGATACTCTTTATTACTTTATAAATATTATTTAACTATTTTATAAAAATTCTTTACCTTGTAAATATTTGTTTTTTGAGAATTATAATAAAAAACATAAAACCTAGTGATATTGGTAGTAAATATTAATATGATACCTTGCGCAGAAATAAATTAGATACGAATTTGTAAAAAAGGTAGAATAATCAGTTTATATTTTGCGATCGGTACAATTGAAATGGTAAATGGAGAGATTGCTTTGAAAAATAAAGTGTTTAGTTAAATGTCGTTAGATGGCGCCATGAAACAGCTACATGAATAGATGAAGTATTCTGAAGTTTCTTACGCAGTGTTAATTTTGACGCAAAGAGAAGAATTTTTTTTTAATAATTGATTGCTCTGTCGGTCTTTCATGTAAACCATTAGCTGAGTTGAATTTTTGTTACGTAAATGATAAATTATCGGTGTCAATCCTTGATACTGAAACATGGACAAATAAAAAAATATACTTGAGCTTGTTAGGAATGTATATCCTTTTATAGTTGAAATACAAAAAGATTGCATAAAAATTAGTCGAACACTTTTATTAGTTAGGCTTACTTGCCGCTAAAGTAAAAACGTTACAAGCAAGCTGCTGTCAGCATTCGAATTATTGTCAATCTGGCAAAATAAAAAAAGGCTTCAAAGAAATTGTTTTCAGATTTACAAGTATTATTTTAAATATTAATTACAATTTCAAAAGTTAACAATAAAGTAATATTTACAATAACACATAAATAAGTACAGTTGTTAAAATAAAATGGAAAATAGTAATTTACAAATACCTAAATATAGATTTTTGAAATTAAGAGTTATCACAGAAATGAGCAATCGTTGTCCCAATAAGCTAATCCTTCATTTCTCAAATTACGCACCTCATAAGTAAAGGATCTTGAAATCTTATTGGATTTAAGGTGCAGCATATATATCTTTCTCTGATTATTTCATAAAGCAGTGGTCTTTATTTCAGGCTAACGAAGTATAAATCTCTTTTTCGGGTCTCAATTTTTAATGCTAATGTAGAATAAATTTCATGTTTTATCATGTGTGTCAGAAGCCAAATGATTTTAGTTGTGAGCTCGTGATCGTGATATTTATGCTGAGTCTTGTGCTCGATTTAAAGTGCAGCATATATATCTTTCGAGTCCTGATTCTATCAACCATCCATCGTGTAGAGGGACTGAGGCATGTTGAAACTTCCAAGAATCAATGATGTTATGTTGGCGTGGTGTGGATGTGAGATTGGGTTGTTCGTTAAGATGTTGATCTCATTACATAGTAGCACTTTTGTGTCGCGTAAAAATAGAAATTGGTAACATAACGGCAAAATCTGATCTTATAGAAACTATATAATGAAAACTCAGTTCATAATTAATTCATTAAGGTTTAGATGAAAATTAGTGAGAACATAGCAGTCGCATTACAATAAATATGATTTCCTCCAAGAATTAATCCTTAAGCCATTGAATTTTTAGCTCTTTCAAAACTCTAATCAGATTTTAGAAACGAACAATCACTGTTTTAGGATAGGACTTATAACTATTACATCCAACGACTCTGTACTTGTGTGCGGTTGTCACAAATCATTATTTACTGCACAGAAAGTATAGAAAATATTCACACATTGATAGTAATAATCTATAGAAGCCTCTGTGCCAAAAAAAAATACATAGTATAACTACTTTTCGTAGTTACAGAAGAAAAGGGCCCAGATCACTAAACAATTATTTTATTACAAGGACAACACATTTATAGTTTGCATACATAGTAGAAACAGAGATATTGAGCTGAGTATGCGTCGAGGGATTTCCCCGTTAATGTGCACAATTGTTTTAGTGCTCCGAACACCTTGAGTTCATATGCAAAACTGAATGCGTGACGCAGTTATTGCAGAGGGCGTTGCAGGATTGAGGGGAGAGGAAATACATTGGTTACATCCTCCCCCTCTGGTTCCACAGTCGTCCCGACAAGGAACCAGCAGTCACAGTTTTCCTAGGTCTACCTCTCTTTCTTAGTGGCAGAATTGGGGCATTGGAGCGTCCTTGCTCAAACGCTTTCAAGGCAGAAGTGTAGTACACTCCAAGAGGTGTAGTTGGATTTTCCAAGCTGGAAATTTCATATGTAGTTGGAGACCTTCGAGACATAATCACATAAGGTCCATCTCTGCGTGGGAGGAACTTGGAAGTTTTTCCTTTTTCAGCACTACTCATGGGGTGTGAGGTGACATAGACTTTATCACCTGGATGAAACAAAGTTGCTTCACGTCTTCTCTTGTCAGCCTAATGCTTTCTTTTATCTTGTTGTTCAACAACATCTTTAGCTTCAGCTAAGAATTGGGAAAATTTCTTGAAGTATGAAGTAAATTCTGCAACGAAATTATCGTTTTCGATGACAACACGAAGATCATGCGTGACATCGTCGGTCGTCCGCAGTTCTCTTCCAAAATGCAGAAAAGCTGCAGTTTGACCAGTGGTCTGGCATTTGGCTGTATTCAAGGCAAATCTAATTGATGGCAACTTTTCTGACCAATAGTTTTGCTTGTCGTAAACCAGGATGGCAAGACGAGGCTTTAGGTCTCTGTTCTTTCGTTCCACGGTTTTTGCTTGTGGATGGTAGACAGGAATCAAAGATTGTTTGATGTTTAGAAGGTAACAAAGCTGTTGCATTACAGCACAAATTGTGTACCATTATCACTTATGATACGACGAGGGATTCCGTATCTTAGAAGGACTTCTTCAAGGAGTGTTGTAGCACACTCTTTGGCAGTTGCAGATGGCAGGGCAAAAAGTTCCACATATTTTGTGGTGTAATCTTCGACTATAAAGATCCACTTTTTACCATCTTTACTTTCCGGCAGGGGGCCAAAAAGATCAATAGCTAGTGTTTCAAAACGTTGGGATGAAACTGGAGTTTGCAGAAGACCAGCAGGTTTCTGGTTGCTAGCTTTGAATTTATTACATTCAGGACAGTTTTTAACGTAAACTGTGATGAATTTCCGCACGCCAGTCCAATAATATCTTTTCGATATTCTGTTGAACGTTCCTTCAGCACCATAATGATCAGCTGTTGGAGCATCATGGTGATCTTTAAGAATATGTTCTCGTTCCTGTATAGGAACAACTAATTGAGCGTCTTCACTCTCAGAATCTGGAGAGTATCTATACAGCACTCCACCATTCATAAGATAGCCACGATCAGTCCATTTGGAATAGTCAGTTCCTTTTTCTGGTGATTCAAAAGTGTCGATGATTTTCTTCAATTCATCATCTTTCATCTGTTCACTTCGTATGTCTTTCGAGGATCGAGCTGGGATATCGATAGTTATCGTGCAAATTTCACAATTTGGCTTCTTGTGAGTACAACTAGGGCGTGTGATAACATGTCAGCTAACACATTTGCTTTTCCAGGAATGTACTCAATCTTTAAGTTGAAACTTTGAAGTTGCAAAGCCAACAGGCTAACCGTCCGGAAGGCGATTTCAAACCCATTAACCATTTCAGTGGTTGATGATCTGAAGCAATTGTGACTTCAGATCCTTCAACATAACCTCTGAATTTATTGAGGGCCCAAACTACGGTGAGTGCTTCTCGTTCAGTGGTTGAATAATTTCGCTCCGCTGAAGTAATCAAACGGCTTGCATATTCAATGGTGTGTTCTTCTTCACCTGAGCCCTGGAGCAGGACTGCCCCGATTGCGTAATTAGATGCATCAGTTCATATTACAAAGGGTTTTGTATCATCCACTTGTCTGAGAATAGGAGCAGTTGTCAGACACTGTTTGAGCGTGTCAAAAGCTTTCTGCTCTTCTTCTCCCCATTTCCAAGGAGCATTCTTTTTAGTGAGATTGCTCAATGGTCTAGATTTCTCAGAGAAATTAGAGATGAATCTTCTATACCAAGAACAACTTTGCAAGAAGGACTGCACTTGTTTAACATTTTTCGGAGGAAGTATATCTCTGATAGCAGTTGTTTTGTCAGGATCTACTTGGACT
>BMAW01002642.1:233656-301714 GCA_019974015.1 Nephila pilipes | reverse complement strand
TTTAAATCAATTGTAGTCATGAAAGGTGTATGCTTCGCCGCATGAAGCAAATCGTCCATTCGAGGTAGAGGATAAGAATCAGAAACTGCATTAAGTTTTCTGTAATCGATACATAGGCGCATTTTTCCATCTGGTTTGGGAACGAGTACAACAGGTGCTGCATATGGTGATTCACATTCTTCTATAATGTTTCCTTCTAATAGTGTATCAAGTTCTTTCTTTAGGAGTTCTTTTTTTACAGGTGACATTCCAAAAGGAGGTACGGAGACAGGTGGACTATCTCCTGTATTGATTCGGTGTTCAATGTAGGGAGTAGGTTCTCCCCCTGGTTCAAAGACAGATGCGTACTTCTTTATGACTGCAACTAGTTTTTCTTTCTGCGTAGTATTTAAACATCGACCTTCTTCACGAAGAGTACATAAATTGACATCTAAGTTGTCAACTGGATGTGGGTTATTGGCATGTTCACCAAAGGCAAACTGCTTCTGAGGCATGTCAGCAAAAAACCATTGTTGATTCCTTAAATCCAACATGATTCCTGATTTCTTTAGAAAGTCAATACCTAGCAGAGTTCTGTTTCTTTTTGCATTGGGTAATGCGATAAGCTCTTGGTCGAACTTCCGTCCTTCAATTTCAAGGGTTACTGTTGTGATGAGGACATCTTCTGTCGAGCGCTGTCCATCAGCAAGTGAGATACACATTGTTCCATTCTGGAATTTAGCACCTTCATCCTTCAGCAATGTATACAAAGTTTCACCAGCAATAGAGTGACTGGATCCAGTATCCGCACAAACCTTTCCAAAAATTCCATTTATACGCAGGTATACGGTTGATACCGAAGCTGTAGTAAAAGAACAGGAACTTGCTTCCAAAAATTCGAATCGGGACGATTCAGTCTTAGGCTCTGCTGTGCAATTGGGACACTTTGCTCAGATGAAATCAGAAGTTCCACAACCATAACACTTTACAGGAGGGCGATCTTCCTGCTGATTTGTAGCATAACTTCTATTATTTATTCTCGGAAAAGGCTTCCTAGAGAAATGCTGGTTTCTGGATGAAACGGTGTTTTCATGTTCTGCAGTCGATGAGGCTGACTTAACCCAAATTTTATTTCGATTTTCCAGAAGTTGAGACTTCTTCTGCAATCCCACCTTCATGTTGTCAAAGCTATCCAGTTTGTCAACTAGATCACATGGTGAAATGATTTCAGACCATGTATCGATGAAATGGTTTCTGTAATCTGGAGGACATTTTTTTTTTAATTTGATCTGTGATGATCAGATCCTTAAGTTTTTCGAAAGTCTCAATCTGCAGTTCAGTTAACCATCCTTCTAGATATGTTCGAACTTCGAAGTAAAAGTATTTCCAGGTACTGTTGGCGGCTTTTCTATGTTGAGAAAATAATAACCTGAATTTCTCTGCACTGAGTTTAAAGCGTTTTAGTAACATACTTTTAATATGGTCATAATCTTGAGACAATGTGTCTGGTTCTCTGGCGATCAATTTTGCGATATCGCTTAGTAGTGCACTTATGAGATAAGTGACAAAATTTTCTTTGGGAACCTTAAGGAAAGAAAGCTGTCGTTCAAATAAAGTCAAGAAGAGACCAATGTCATCATCTTGTGCTTTGAATTTAGGGAGTAACTTTTGAACGTCAAGAGTAGGTTTCTCCACACCCAACCCATGAGTAGTAGCTGATTGTTGTGGCTGTGACAGTTGTAACTTTTCGAGTTCGAATGCCCTCTCGCTTTCGATATCTCTAAGTTTCTGTTCATAATCACTTTTACGATGTTGAATAATACCTTTTAAATGTTCACGGGTGAACTCTTCATCATATTTAGTGTCATTAATTATTAAGTCTTTTAGGTATAACACAGACATTTTAGAGGTAATAGTTAGTCCGAGATCTTCACAAAGAGATCGTAAGTCCTCTTTCTTAACTCCTGCGAGGTAAGACATTTTAATTGTTTTTGTGAAAAGTTTTAAAGTTCAAAAAGTTTCTAATACCTAATTATTATGCCAAAACTATAATTAATACACTATGCTGAAATATTCTGTAATAAAATAAAATTTTATACACGAAAAATTCAATGTACATTAAATTAATATACTAACAATTATAACCTGGCGGAAAATTACATTATATGTCACACTAAAAAACACTAATAAAACAAAAAAATATACAATATACATAAATTGCAGATCTATAACGAATATGTGGAATAATATGCTTCAGGAAAAAACAACAAAATAAAATATGAAAAATTCTTTGTTTGTTTTATTAATTACCTAACTATCAAATTAAGTAAGAGAAGAAAAAAACTTTTTCCAAATGCACTTCAAAGAATAAAAGAAAATATTTAATTAAACATTGAGTACATAAAAGTATCAAGAATCTTCTCTACACCAGAATTTATATTTTAGACTAAAAAGAATATACAACGAACATTCTGAAATAAAATTATGTCTACTTCATTTCCGGTAATTTTCAGAACCGTTCCAGTGGCAGGAAAACTTATACCTTTTACTTTTATTATTATTCATTACTTTTCAAATTAGACTCAATTTAATATCTTTTCTTAAAAAAAATTGAATAATAATCTAACAAACTCAGGCTAGAATAATTTAAATAAGATACTCTGAAATAGGCATAAATATGTTTTTATATTAATAACATAAACCATCAATTATTTGCTTAAAATCAACTTCTTTTCAACAAATGAATAAGAAATAGACTATAAATCTGTCTTTTTGGAAAACCACAGAATGTTAAATATTCCTAATAAATTTCATCAGTTACTTAAAACAGTATTCAATGAAAAGAAACTCATAAATTACAACCTAAGCATTTTCTCCTAATATATATATATATATAAACAGAAATCAACTTTACGCTGACAGGCTGAAATAATTTGAGTTCAAGGTCACATGCGCGAAGCGAAATTCGCAGTTGCATTCTTACATACATGAATCATATTTACTTCCATTATGAAATTAACATCTGAAATCAGTTTAACACTTTGGGATACAAAATTTTTAAAACATTTATACAAATATACACCATTCTAAATACGCGATTTCAAAATGAATAAAATATTAAATGCAAACACTCTAATTTCTAAATTCCTACAATATTCTTATGCAAGCTAGAAAAGATATATCTTAAGATATTTATACAATGACTGTATTATTATTCATAAAAACAATATATTGAAATATAATTCCATTTACACTTAAAATATAAGCATTTTACTACCATAGAGACGGGAAACATTGGATTGAAATTCTAAAATGGTCAGGATGACCTAAGTTTCTCGTTTTGTTCAGACGAGAAATTTTACTTTTCCATAGACAATAAAATTGTACCATGGTCAGGATGACCAACAGATTCGTTTTAAAATTAAGAATCTAAAACATGTTCAGTTAGGAAAGAGTATACTTATCAATGGATGTGCTGGCTGCAACTGAAGACACCAAATGCGGGCTGTACTGTATCCAAAATTCAATAAGAGCAACTGTTGCTCTGTTAATATAACTTCAGATCTCACCAGCAATCAGAAGCAAGGGGTTGCAGGACTGCACAAACTACTTCAATATAGCAGTACCGTTGGCTACGGTCATAAACACAGGAGTGCAGGATTGCACAAATATCAAAATTACTAAAATAATTTTTCGCGTTGGGCGCCATTATAACTACTTTTCGTAATTACAGAAGAAAAGGGCCCAGATCACTAAACAATTATTTTATTACAAGGACAACACATTTATAGTTTACATACATAGTAGAAACAATTAACATCAAAATTTTCGTCGTTTGTTGTAATTAAGAAAACTGAAGAATCGTTTTGGTTTCAGATGCATTTTCAAGTAAATCAATCAAATTCAACATTCATGATAAAGAATAATGAAATGAACTTTTAAGCAAATTAATACACTTATTGTGAGCCTTACTTCAAAGATTTAAACCATAGTAAACTATATATTGGCTATATAAGCATAATGCACTCTTAACAATTTAGTGATACTTTAGATATTTCTTCCCAAACGGTTCGAAGAATATATAAAAGTATAGAATCCAAACCAGACTTTGATTACTGATCTTCAAATACGCTTAGTGTTGCCTAGAATGAAAAGTGCTCTTGAAAAAATTAAAATTAAACGAAGAGTTTTCAATTCTTTGGAGAACATGATTTTTTTTTCTCTTTCAAAGTGAACACCAGCCTCTGGGGCAAAAATACCAAAAGCTGTCATTTGCTCAGCTCTAAATATTTTGATCAAATAACTTCTTTGTTTTTTCATAAATATTTTTTATCTACAAGGACTTAACTAAAAGGTTTATCAAGAAATATACTTTGTTTTTCTACAAATAGATAACTTAAATTTACAAATGCAATGCTTTATACTTTTTTTTTCTCGTTATCATTTTTAGGCTTAATAGTTATTGACAACCAAAGTTTGCATATTTCTTTTTAGAATATCTGTGGAAATGCAGAAAACTCACTTTGCAGAAAAGTATTTAACTTTACTTAGCTTTTGTAAAACTATAAGGCCTTCAAAAAATTAAATTAAAAACAAACAAAAAATTGACACTCAGGATTAGATGAGTGGACCGTCTTTCCTTGAAGGTTAGAAGTATATTGAAGTACATGAAGAGGCTGGTAGTGTTCGACTATCTTCAGCCCCCATGAGTTATGGTTTCCTAAGAAAGGAAAGTCGCTAACTGGCGTCCCCAATAATGAGGTGAATGATGTAATTAAAACGTCGACTATGTAAGCCAGATGGCGTGGTTACTCAGAGAGAGTTGAATGCGAGGAAACCACGTCACTGTTTTCCATAGACAAAGTTTTCGTGATGTCAGCCACTATAATATTACAGCAGCTAGATAACGGCACCGGTTTCTTAGGAAACCGTACTTTTAGCAATGATGAATGGAACTATGCCTGCTTGTCAGGCATATGTTCTCACCAGAAGGCTGATGACCAACGATTCCCCCCAACCTAGGGTTAAAGGTCAACGATGTCATGGGAAAGACTAAGCCCTGGTAGTTCTGATTATAGCATCGAGCACATACCAAGGGCATATCAGTAAAACTGCCAGTTCAAGTCTTGATTTTAGAAATGATCCGCTGTGAACGGAATAATCTGTCGAGGATTATATTTCTTCATGTTGTTTTGGGCAGAAGTTATAATAGTGAATAAGCTCAAGTATCGTCCATATCTCTAGATTGTGCATAAAAATTACACGATTTGTCGTCGATATCCCTCGTCACCCTTGCTTTATAGTACGATGTTACGAATCTGTCAGTCAATCAATCATAGAAAAATATTTACCCACCATGTAGTTCTATCTACTAAGAGTTCTATAGTTGAAATAATTAAATTCGATGGCATATGTGGTATTTATGTTTTACTTTAGAAAATAACTGACCTCGATAAAGTTATTCAAAGACAACGTTGAAGTGGTATGAATACATGTTTGAAGATAGCAAAAGAAATATAAAAAATATTTCTTTATTTGTATAAATTTTCTTTCGTTTTTAACAGTCATTCTACATGCAACATAAATTCCTTTGATCATATTTACGCATACATAATTCTTATTATTTTGTAATTGTTTCGCTACTACATTCGAATATAAGTGAAAAACATTCAAAAAGCAATAAAAAACGAATTGATAGTCATGCAAGATAAATTAATATTTTATGACTTTTACTTGATCTTGATGAAACATACAGTTATGAAACACAAGTTATTATGTAAATAATTTGTATATATACATATATGTAGGATTTTTACATTTTGAGACGCCTTCCAACACCAGTCTTTCGTGGCGCAAGCACGAGAGGCGCAAGCTAGACGGAAGAGTGCGAACAACAGAGAAAGACTTGCGATCTGATAGTTCTTTAATTGTATAATCAATAGTTCTATTTTAACTTAGTAAATGCTGTACAGTAATATATGGTTTAATTAAATCTCATCTTTTAAAAATCCTTTTTGTTATTGAATCCAGAAAACCCCTAGACATCTTTAAAACGAGCCATGTACCCCATTTCTGTAGTTAGGATTCAACAGAGTAAAAAAAAATTGCACACACACACACACACACAATCACACACACACATATACACACATATACACACACACATATATATATATATATATATATATACTAGCAGACCCGGTCACGCGTTGCTGTGGCTAAGTTATACTTTGAATTATATAGAAGTAAACTATTCAATACCGTCGAATTATTATTTAGGATTAAACACAAAAACGTTGAAGCCGATGTAAAAACAACAGTGTCGATTGATTTAAAAGACATCAGATCACTTGGCAACAACTGTTGTATCTGGAAGTTAATTTTGTCAACATCAATATTTTTGGCTGCCAAAATAGCCCGATTACTGAACCAGTTATGATCCAAGTGATTATTCTGTGCGTTCGGGAAGATATTCTTAATTAATTCATTTTTTGCCTGAACAACAGTGCAGAAATTTTTTGGTAATTTAATGCATTGCGTATTTGGTTGAAGCTCTATTTTACCGTTTGAATTGTTTGGAAACCATTTGTGCCGATGGATCATTTTACAATTGTACGTGCGTATTTATGGTTAGTTGAAGTGTTTCGACACTTCGCCATAAGAATGATTGTTTTAAACATGAGCTAATCTCATTGGCGAAAGTAAAGTGGGAAATGACTGGAGTACATTCCCTAGAAAATAATATAGATATATTTTTCAGAAAATTTCAAACAAATATGTTCATAACTTTTTCAGTTATCGTTGTCACAATGCACACATTATGTGTAAAAAGCAGTTTTGAGAAAAAAAAAAGTATTTGAAGTTTAAATCATTGTACCTTTACACTAAATTATCTTTGTGGTAGGCTAAAATCCTCCAGATTTGTATGTTACACTTTCATTAACCTAATCTTTGGCAAATTTCCTTTTCTTTTTAAATCTATTTTTTTCGGACAGCTTTCAGACTACATGATGAATGTCGTCTTGATTCAGTTATTCGCTCTTCATCAAGTTGAGCAAACCCTTTCAATGTATTTATTCCTACTTGCACATAAGCTGCATTTGACATCAAACAAACCTTGAAACCCTTTAGTAAATTGTATGACGGCCAAGTAGTCACCTAATTGTCGAGTTTGTAACTCTCTCACAAAAACTTCTTTCTGTATAAATTTCCACAAAACGCCATTAAAATTTTCATTTGCATTTAGTGTTTTCCCATGCAAACATTTATTCAGTAAATGCTTGTCACATAGTTTTATATAATGAGGTTAAATGATGTTCATTATGTTTTGGGGTAGTCCTATACCAGTATCATTATATTACCAATATTTCGAAGCCTTGAACCCACACGCTTTTGTATGTGTCCGATACATTCAAACTTTGTGACACTCATTTCACCATAAATATTTCTAATCGAATCAAAAGTGTTTAAATGACCATTCCCATAAAAATGCATATATTTTAATTTTTTCATGTGAGTTGATCTTTCAAACGGCGATAGATACCGATGGTTTTCATGGCACCAGATGATCCCACGTTTCACACACTTATGAGTAATTCTACCTTCAGGATTTTTGTGACAAAATATGCACATTTTTGACATAATTTCAATGTCTAGCACTTTGGATATGGCACTAACACATCCATTCAGATACCAAACGTCCTCTTCGCTGCTATGTACCATCGACTGACACTCCGCACTGAACAATTTCATCAAAATTATTTTTCTCGTGAATCTCAGTGGAAGCCTCATTCATAATTTCATGTGCTTCATTACTGGAAACATTCCCAGTTCGTTCCTCATTTATTATTTTTCCGGCGAAACAAGAAAAATAATTCTGACACGAACAAAAGCTACGGCTTGTTTACAGTAATGAAATGCACGGTATTCGAAAGAGAATGCTTCACGCTAAACTGCTGTTAGTCGCTGGTGTTTGGCGCATACGCACTTCTGTTGAGGCATCAGTCTCATTTTTTATTCCCACACCTCGTGTGTGTGTGTATGTATTACACGAGGTAGCTTGTAATACATTGTAATCCTAGCGTGTTTGTATTATATATATATATATGTGTGTGTGTGTGTGTGTTTGTATGTACAGAGAGAGAGAAAAAATCTCAAATAACAACATAGAACAAAAAACTACCTAAGAATATGCACCTCAAAACAAATTATTGCTTATGCAGATCAGAAAAACCAAAAAAGTTCTATTAACAAATCAAAAATTTATAAGAGAAAAAAAAAAGTTAAAATTTAGAGTAATGGAAATGATATATTTAATACCATTCAATTGTTTGAAATGAAACAGTATGTGTTTCTACCGTTATTACTGATTCAACCGTCACACTTGAGTGAATTATATTATATATATATGTAACGTATTTACTTTAAAGTTTGTTCAATATTAATGAATCATTCCATACATGGCCAAAATACTTTTATTTCCATATTGTAGTATACTTTAGTCGGGCTTCGGCCACCAAAGGCCAAAGCGATATTATCATACAAATCTCGGATGATCATCAGAGAGAGGACGAGCTAAAAGAAGAGAATATAAGAAGAGAGCGTTTTTCGCTGTGTTTTGCTATTTATATGAGGGAAAATTCAATTAAACGTCAGAGTCCACATGATCTGAATGGAGGGACTTCCAGGGAAGATAAGTATAGACTTAAAGTCTGGTAGGGATCATTCCTACAGGTCTGTTCCGATGGGAAGAGAGCATTGTCAGCGAATTTTTTTAGAACGTGTGAAGGAATTAATTAAAAAGAATAAGGAATTGTATCAGGAAATACGAATGAATACTATAGTTTAAAGGAGAGAATGGGCAAATTTAGTAAGTTAAATTATTATGGTGAGAAATTAATGGGAATTAAGTTAAATCATTACACACACACACACACACACACACACATATATATATATATATATGTGTGTGTGTGTGTATGTATATATGTGTGTGTGTGTTTGACACTTCCCAATAAATGATACTCCTATTTAAGCGACGAAATATCTGGTTCAATGGTGGGTGTATTTCATTGAAGAAGTTCTACTGCACACGCACGCACGCGCACACACACACAAACATATATATATATATATGTGTGTGTGTGTATGTTTATCCCTTTCGAGAAGAAAATACAGGTGAGGAGGGGACTTTTTACTACATTTCTTACTCCCTTTTCTTTCAATGATTAGCAGTTCTGAGTGTCATTTGACAAAAGTGCCAGATAGAGTGTTGATCACCTGCTGCTCAGTGGGGGGGGGGGGGTAGGATGTTCCTTACAGCCTATGCTTCTCTCTTTTATTTTCGGATGAATTTCTATCTGAAAGCCACTTAGTGATTATCTGTTGGGTTTTAATTTAAGAAATTTTCGGAAATGTGTTCTGAAAATATGAGCTTTTTCTTTCCTACAATTTCCCTGTATCATTCTTAATACCATAATTAGAATTCTCATGCAATAAATTATTCTATTCAGATAGGAATAATCAGGAAAAAAATCTACTTAACTTAGTTTACATAAAAATATTTTTAGTAGTCAGTAGTTTCAGTACCATTATGTGGCGCAATCATCATATTACAAATTTATTATATAAACATTATGAGAATTATCTATTTATACGCTCAAAAAAAGTTAACCAATTATATCTGAAATGTAAATGTGTTTTAGCATCTAAAAATCGATATAAATTAATAAAACCTTTGAACAATGATGGAAAATATTCCATTCAACAAAATTATGTGCTATTATATGTGTTATGAATTTATTGAAATTACAAAAATTATGTGTTATAAATATGTTATTCAACAAAACTAATAAATGCTTTACATAATTTTGTTGAATCAGCCCAGGAATTTTCGGAAACTAGTCCTTAGCCATTTCATTGTTCATTCAAAGGTTTAAATTTACAGGTTGATAGCCTTAGAATGTTTAAACAGGAAATATTGAATGACGTTTTATCTGACGTATAAATTTTAACCCACTAATGTTTGCAACGAAAGAAAAGGAAATGCGTGCACATTTTTTCCATGGAAGTAATATAAAAAACCAAGTAAAAGAAATGCAACACACTCAGCAGAATTTTCGAAATAAAATAAGCAGCGGAAGCGAACAAAATTTTTTTCCTTTTACTTCGATTGATATATTCGATATTGTACTTTTCTTTGTGTTTAAAAACTCAAATGAACTGATAGAAACTCATGTTTTAAGGATTTTAGATGTGAAAAACGGGGATGGGGGGGGTGGCGAATGTAGGTATTGATTGTATCAGTTTTAATTTTTCTCTTTCCCTTGGAAGTCTAATTTATATATCAATATATTGAATATTATTTAAAAAACATTTAAAAAATTTCAAGTATTTTATAAATGAATACGAACGAGAAAAATGCATGTTTTGGAAAAATTAACTACATCTGTATTATTCGTCCATTTCTAGAATTTGCATAACAGTTCATGTTTTGTGAATTTTTTTTTCCTTTTTTTCCCCATTATTAATTTTGAACAGTTCGAATAAATTCAGCACTCATTCAACTGGGCATAAAATGTTATATTTTCCAAGACTCCTTTCACTTAATTGAAAATTTTAATTCTATTGCAAAAAAATTTGCTTTCCTTTTATAAATACTGTTATTAGAGTATAACTGATAAAAAAAATTTCCTTCTTGTACATAGATATAAGTAGTATACAAAAATATACTTTTTCTTCTTATACATAGATATACTTTTGATAAAGATTTAACTTTTCATCGCTATGATATAAAGAACTTTTCAATTAAGGATAAAATGAATACTGTTTCAAAATATATATCCATCGTTTTTGAACTGTTTATTCATGCAAATTTGTGGTGGCATGGTACCCTGAAAATGACAAAATTTCGAAAAAAAAATTATACTACCTTATTTTCATTTTAGAGCTTTTCTAAATATATATAAACAAACTTTCATAGCTCCATTTGTATTGTTTAACGCGTTATTTTAATTTTCTATAACAGTATGTTATATTATTTCATTGAGCTTCAAAATTTTAAATTCTTTTTTTCTTAGCTTTTCACTTTTCTCGACGGTCACGCACTTACGATTCTTAGACTTTTTTGTAATCAGTATAAGAAATCGAAATTTTTTCTGATTACTTTGCATAAATTGTTCGAAAATTCTATGAATGGAAAAAGGATTTTGATAAATAGTTATTATTTTGTTTAAGAATCCACAAAAATAGATGCTAATGTTTTTCGTAGCGTCTGATGGGAAAAAATTGCAAATCTATAAATAGAACCCAAAACCCATGCACAGAATTATTATATATTTCTAAGTTGAGAAAAAGATCATTTAAAAATATTTAAATTTATTGAAGTAAGAATTTTAAAATATTAAAACATTTCGAAGAAAATTAAAATTTTAAATAATTAATTATTTGAAAAGGAAGTTTTTTTTCTTTCTAGAATGCATATTTTATGTGTGAATATGTGGAGAATATAATTTTTTTTCTTATAATTCTTAAGAAATTGCTCAAAAGACACCATTTTTCAATGTGATAATTAAAGCACACATTCTTCCAAAATTTGCGTAATACAATGAAACATAATATTGAACATAATGTGTTTATATAAAATCACAAAAATTGGCATTCCGTAATCCCAACATAAATTAATAGTAATTGAATAATTTTTTGTACTGTTCAAACTAATTATGAATACCTACTTATGTGTAAATTATCCGCATAAACTTAATGCAAAATGCATTATAACTTTAAAATATATCTTTAAGTATTTCCATGGTTTTAACTGATACTAGAAATATTGAGTTGAGGTATTTTTACGTATGACATATGCATTACTTTATCTGCAATGGTAATATCTGTTTTCTTTAGCAGCACGAAAAAATCAAAGTGAATGAAAAATTATGAATGCTTTATGTTAAAAAATGCTTCTAAAATTTATAAAACTTTTCTCAATAACATTTTTATACAACAAGCATTTCTTCAAAAACCACTAATAAATATCATGATTTACGAAATAAAACAAAAGGATGAAAAACAAATCAAAAATTAAACTTTTATTTCCATATGATGAAATATGTAAGATGTATAATAACCAATTAATTATTAATTCTTACCATAAAAGTAAATCTTAATTTTGATACAATGTTTTACACAATAAGGATAGAAATAATATTAAGTATTTTCTTAAAAAAAGAAAATTAATTAAATTTTATATGAAACATAGAACAAATTAATTGACACATCTTTTAATAATATTAATCTTTTCATAAATTATGCTAAATTTTTTATACTTATGAAAGTAAATTACTCAGAATAATATGAAATAATCAAATTGAGGCAAAATAAACCTTTTTCTTGCAGGTTAAGATAAGGTGACTAGACGTCCCGCTTTTAACGGGACAGTCCTGATTTTTAACAATTTATCCCGCGTCCCGCGGGGTTTTAAGAAAGTCCTTAATGATTATTCACGACAAGCAAGGGAGCGGCTTGAGAACAGGAATGGAATATACGGTTTTTGGCTTCTACTTAGTTATTTCTCCAGGATATGAGATTTATATTATTTTGGCAAATTTTATAATGTTAAACTTTAATAATAATTCTTGGGAACTTATTATCAAAGTTCGCCTAGAATACGACCACCATTGCTTGGACTTAATGAACAGTGGTATTTTTCAGCATTGGCAGCGACGAAAACATTTTGCAGTTGTAAAATGAAGAGAGAACACTTTGTACACTTCCACAGATTTTATTCTTATGGCGACATATTCCGCTAGGAATATTGTTGCAAAGAAATTACATCTTATACAAAAATTGGAAACGGAGAGGAATTTTAGAGAGGTCGCATATTGAGTTTTGTAACTGTCTCTCATACGATACACATCGTACTGCGTGCTAGTTAAACAAGCGATGTCAACAAATAAGCTATTCAGATTATTTATGTTTGTAATTTATTTAGGTACTGTTGAAGATGTCTTATCCACCAAGTCCAAAATATAGGGAGAGCAGTTATTTCAATACACATTTATTTAAGGACTCCACGTGCCAATCACACATAATCGAATATTTATACAATTTACAAAACTATAAAAGGCTTCCAAATACCCATTTTACAAATTAACCCGCTTTTGCGGTCAGGAGAAATAACCCGCCTTTCGCGGTCAAGATTCAAAAGCATTCTGGTCAAAAATTACCCATGAACCCGTGCGCTCTCATTCACACGAGACAAAAGGCGCCTCCTGGCGGGATCCGAGTAATTTATTTCCAACATATTCCCCTCGGATGAACCGAGGTTCATCATCTAGAGAGCACACGGTTTCATGAGCAAGAACATATGTATGAACAATTATTGCAAAACATCAAAATAAAATTCATCATAAGTACAAAATAATCAAATAATAATCATATTCAAAATTGATTAAAGTTTTCCACACAATAAAGTTCAAATAAAATATTCAAAGCTTAACACTACTCGTGAACTAGACTTCAAAAAATAATCAAATGTCAATTTATGATTGAACAAATGTTCCAGTTAAATAATTCAATAGCTCAAATATATTTCATACTCATGTAACATTAATCACCTTGAAGGAAGATTTAAAAGAGAGCCAAGCAATTTTATAATTTCAAGATTCTTCTATATCTCTGAATATAATTCAGCCAGGATACCACATTAACCAAATTGTTAAATAACCTATTAAATACTTACCACGTTCAGATTCGTAAACTAAACAAAATCAAGAAATTTTAAACTCATTCAATGCACTTCAAGAAAAAATCTAATACATGAATCACACATATTTAAAATCTAAAAAATGCATGCAATACAAAATATTAATTTTGTACGAAGCAAGACAACATTAAAATATGCCATAGAAATTTATGAAATAAGAATCAATAGAATATATCAAATACATACATAAAAACAATACATGAACATCATAGACTGAAATGTAGCTACTAAAAGAAAAATAAAATAAGAATCAATATTTAAAATTTATCATCTTTCAGTTCCAAGTTATATAATAATTGTACTGGTCTTTTGAGCACTGTAGAACCAGTCTTCACCTCACATAACCTAACTTTCCCATCTCTACCAGGGAAGGTTGCAATAATTTTCTCTAATTTCCAAAAGCATCTCTGAAAATATTCATCATTAATTAAAACTATGTCATCTACTTCAAAATCTTTAATTTTCCCCGTATTTTTAACGGTATGAAAAGAATTCAAATCCAACAAATATTCCTTTTGCCATCTTTTCCAAAAAAAAACACTTTACACAATTCATTACAGTAAGCAAAATATTTCATGCATTATAAGATTAAATATTAACTTGACCGTTTACAATATAAATGACTTTCCTAGATTCCTCATAACAAATCTTACTTAAAAACACTTCATAGCATCAAAATAGTTACACTTTAAACACTAATATTTCATACACAGAAATTAATTATCATGCGCATAGAAAATGCTTAACTCTTATTGACCTCAAAGTCAGAAATAGTTTACACATAAAATCACAAGAAATTCCTTATCATAACTCAATAATTAATCAGTTATAAGATGCTGACCGATAACACTTCACATGTTTACGCAAAACTTATTTCTAAATAAAGTTTCTTAACAATAACCAATCCAAAGTTCCATAACCAATCCTTACTTAACTCTAATTATATATTCCTTATAATTCTCTGAATATTCATTTAATATTTATTCTACTAATTATTCAATAATTTTCCACAGATACTTTAAATTGAACATTCTCTAAATACTCAGTTTCATAAATATTCAAAATTAAATCAAATAATTCAATTCCTAGTAAAATTGCTACAAAGATACAAAACTTATAAAAGGAGCTATCACAAATCACGTACAAAAGATAGTTTTAGAGTCTCTCTTTTCAGTCCTATTCAATGACAGCGCAATAAAATAAAATAAAAGGCTTTATCTCACCCATTTTCAGTTAGTGGTACGGGAACAGGGGGTGGGTTTTCAGGTTCCCTCTTTCCTTATCTTTGCCGATTACAGCTAACAGTCCTAACAGACTCATACTGTCCGAGTCACCCTTTTTTCTCGCTGCACTCCTTCCGCAGCTGGGGGTCATAAACTATTATTTCTTTTCCTTGGTAGGGGGGCGACTGCGCTCCAGAACATCTTTCCTCTTCATTGTAGGAGAAGGCACTTCTTGAGTTGTGAAAATTCACACCCGCCGGGGTCAAATGGGGTTTGGGGGTAAACCATTCCTGTGGCGGAGATTTCATTCGTGAATTGTATCGTATTTCCTTGGTCTCCGTGGACATCTCTTCTCTGGAGTTCATTGACTCTTGTCTTTCTATTTCCCTTATGTTGTAGAATTTTGAGTCCTTTTTTGAGAAAGGGAGCGTCTGTTTCTGTCAGAAGGGGTCTGTTTTCAACCGTTTCTTGAAGTAATACTTCTTCTAATTTTCTCCGTCCTGTTTGATCTGCTTCTTTTTCTTCATTTAAAATATCTTTTTCGCCTCCTAGTTTCCCCAAATGATTAGGTAGATTTAAACTATCGTCTTCACTCAACCCTTCTAATTCTGCTTCTCTTTTTTCTTCAATAGAAATATCTCTTCCTGTAAGATCTTTTGAACGCATCTCATCTGCCTTTTGCAGTTCAGTTAATTTCTGTCGTTTTAAATATTTTAAATCTTCTTGCGGTCCTTGTTTTCCACTCTTTTCCTTTTCTAGCATTGGTTCCGTTCCATTTTGACGCAATGCTTCTGCTCGTTGATTCTCCAACGGCCTTGCTTGCCTTTCTTCCTTTTTCTTTTCAAATTCAGCTAATTGCTTTAAATGTGTCTTGGATAAATTCCAAAGCAGTTTTGTTTCATATCGACCATCCACGAAAGTTAAATTATTTTCAAATTCTTTAATAAATTCAGAATCATGTTTTGTTTCCTGCGCCGTATCACATCCGATCGACTCTATTTCCCATAAAGTTCTCAAATGCTGATTCAAATCATCCTCAACTGAAACGAGAAAACAAGCAGACGATTTATTTGAGGTCATATTAGGCAACGCTCCACAAATAATATTACCAAATAAACTTTTTTGAGCGAACAGACTTTTTGTTATTCTTACAGGGGCGCCCCTTATTACTTCGCAGAAAAAATCCATACCAAGCAAATGCTGAATTTTTCCTTTACCAGAGTCTGCCGGTTCAAGGCCACCGACTTCAGTTAACATCTTTATTTGGTTAACTAAAAATCGTGAATCCAAAGATGCACCAGAAATATGTTGAGTGATTAATGCCTCAATCGGAATTCTGTGGTTTGGGTTATGGGGATTCTTCAGCTGCAGTTGAACCAAATCGAAGTTGGAAGGTTCGGGATTTTTTTTCCCAAATGAATAGAGTAACAGTCTCTCCTTACGGATCGGTTCTAAATTCAAAGCTTCTGCTACTTCTCGTAGTATGAATGTTCTTTCACTTCCCGAATCCAACAATATTCTTATATTTAAGGTTTTATTTTCTGATGACGCTAGAACATTGCAAGTTTGTAAAATAGTTGAATTAGAACATTGAGAATGTGACGTGCCTACAACTATTTCATTCTCCTGTTGCTCGGATTGTGAAATGGGTTCTCGTTCCTTTGGGCAGAATGATTGTATGTGTGAAGAACTCATACATTTTTCACAATTAACTTTAATTTTGCAATCTTTGGATAAATGAAATTTAAAACATCTATAACATCTACCTTCTTTTCTTAATTTAGCACGTTTTTTATCATCAGATATATTTTTACATCGGGATCCATAATGCTGATTACTTTTACAAAATATACAGAATTTAGACGTTGTTATGTTCAAAGCAGAAGCTGAAGGAGTGTTATGTCTGCTATGTGGATTAATTTGTTTATAATTAAAAGTGGTATGTTTCCTATTGACGATCGATTCATCATCGAAATTCTTTCCAAATACATTTAACACACTTTCTCTACATTCGACCTCTTTTTTTAGAAATGCTATTAATTCAGTTACATCACTTTTGGTCGGATCTTTTTTTCTATAAAAATCAAGCACTAAATCTGATGGCAGTAACTTTAGAAGAATAGGATTTAAAAGATGCCCATAAGAGTCCGAAGTTACACCCAAAATATTCAGGTTCCTAATATTAATTTCACAAGCATCCAATAATTTTCTTAGACCTTTCAAATTAGAAGAATTTCTTACAGCTTCTAAATTTAATAATTTATTCATATGACATGCAATTATATTTTCTTTTTTGCCATAACGATCCCGCAACAATTCCAAACACTGTTCATAATTTTCTTCGGTTAAAGAAAATCCTGAAACCACATTAGAGGCTTGCCCTGATATTAAAGATTTCAAGTACACAAATTTTTCAATTTTTGACAAAGAAGGATTTTCATGTATAGCACTATTAAAACTATTAAAAAATTCCAAGAACAAACTGGAATCACCATAAAAAGGTTTAATTGATAACTTGGGTAATTTTAAACATACAGACTGAGAAGGTCTGTTCACTCTCTTTTCCGCAACGCTATTGTCTAGATCATTTATCCTTTTAATTCGATTTTTTTATTGAAATTTTATTCTTGTTATTCTATCAGAATAATCCTCGCTTGTTTTTAATTCATTATCAAATACAGTAGGATCGGTTATGGCAATTTCGATTTCGGAATTCACAATGTTCAAATCATTTTCCTTTTTATTTATTTGTTCCAAGAGTTCAAGTATTTCCTCAGAATCAGTATCTTCCACCGAAGAACCCAAAATTAACTTTGTTTTCTCTATTAATTTAGTTATACTTCCCCGCAAAGCGGATCTTTTAGCTTTTAATTTTTCAAAAGTATTCATCGTGTTTCGAAATCGATTTTAAAAATAAATGCGAAATATATTCAAAGATTTACCTTTAACTGGCCACGTAGACTCCTCCCGGGTTTCGGCACCAAATGTTGAAGATGTCTTATCCACCAAGTCCAAAATATAGGGAGAGCAATTATTTCAATACACATTTATTTAAGGACTCCACGTGCCAATCACACATAATCGAATATTTATACAATTTACAAAACTATAAAAGGCTTCCAAATACCCATTTTACAAATTAACCCGCTTTTGCGGTCAGGAGAAATAACCCGCCTTTCGCGGTCAAGATTCAAAAGCATTCTGGTCAAAAATTACCCATGAACCCGTGCGCTCTTATTCACACGAGACAAAAGGCGCCTCCTGGCGGGATCCAAGTAATTTATTTCCAACAGGTACCAAAGGTAGATATTTTTTACGTACCAAATTTTTTATCAAGATCCCCCCCCTCCTCGACAATGGTGTCCCGCTTTTCGAATGTTAAAATTTGGTCACCTTAGGTAAAGAGACCCTTGTTAGCTTGTGACTTATAAAAATAAGTATCACAATTGGATTCTATTACAAAATACTTCAAGTTAGGGTAGCAAATTGTAATTCAAAATCATAATTTTTAAGTAGAAAGGTGTAAAATTCACAAATATTTTTAAAAGAGTCTTATAGATGACTAAAACAATGCGTGAGAATTATAATATTGTTTTGAAAAAAGTTCGATAAACAACATTAAAAAATAATACGTAAACTGAAAATCAAAAACTAACATTTAGGAATAACATATATTTCAATTCAAGATATATTATTTTGTGTGATATTCTTCAAAACAATTTACACATATTCCTACTTTACACATTTTACACGAGACAGACATGCGACTCACTATACCTTTAGATTTATAGAGAACGCAACATCTTTGAAATTTTTTATGTTCAGGCCAATGATAGGTTTCAGACTTACTTTGTTTGACGTATTACTCTGGCCTATTAAAAATAATTTGTATGCTTTTTTTCTTCAGTAACTATCGGATTAAATTGAGTCTGAATGTCTTCAAGAAAATTTTGTTCCCCTTTATTTTTATGCAATATAAACGAAATAAATATTGTTTAGTCCATTAAATATTTTTTAAAAAAAGTATTTTAGATCTTTTTAAAGTTTCGTGATTAAACGTATAACTATTAACTATGTAATCACTCGAATCCAATTATCTCAAATGATTATTAATAGTAGAACACTAAGCCGATCTTTTCACCTATGCCATCGCGCAAAGTCGTTCTATTCACGACTGGATCTTGCATGTTACTTGGAAGGAGCACTTCCTTTTTATCTTTCCAACACAGGACTGCCATTACATTGCCGAGTTTTACAGACAAATCCTTCTTTTGTATTTTTGGGAAAGCGTAATTTTGGGGATAATTTTTTGGTTCGGACGCATAGTACTACAGCAATTAATTTGGAACCGTGATCTCTAAACACTTGAATGCTTCGAAAGGAAATCATAATTATTATATTTTACTAGAAAATTGAAAAAAATGCCAAGAGGAGAACTGGAACGCCAAGTGAAAAGCGCGTCCCTTCCATAGCAACATTACTATTGGCATATCGTAAATAGCTGATGAAGTATTTATCGACTTATCCGAAAATTCATCACTAAAACTGAATTTTGATCGTAGTAAATCGACCTAGTTCTGGTTCTCTTTCTGCCCAACGTTCCTAGTTTTTTCTAGTGAATCTTTGAAGATATTTTACTCCCTTTTACATCTTCACACCTTTAAGAAGTTGGATTTTTGGCTAGGGTAGGAATTAAGAGCAATAATCAAAACAAATTGCAATTATCGAGCTCCTTGCTTACGAAAATAATTCAAATTGACTTGAATTTCACTGTCATCAACAACTTCTTTCGGAAAAAAAAGCGTTGCATTCATGCAGGTCTTATTATATATATATATATATATATAATCTTTTTTTATCTTTATAAAAGTTTTTTTTTATTGCAAAATTTTTTTCGGAAATAACATATGCTGATGGCCTCTGAAAAAAGTCAATGCTCTGAGGATGAATTTGACCACTATAAATTAGGTTTCTAAAAAGTTTTAATTTCAATTAGCCGACACCCATCCGTGGCTGTGCAGCGTTTCGATGCCGAGCATCTCTCAGTAGCGGGTAGATATGTTGCTAGATGTCGGACCATTGTCGAGTACGCGGCAGTTATGCAGATGATTGCTGTCCATACTGTTGGCCCGACATAACAGCTAAGTAAAAAAAAAATGGGTGTTAATGCTTAAAACTTTGAGATCTGCTTTAGAGATTACTGATGTTAGTCAATAGATGATTTCGTATTTTAAGCTGTATAGTCTAAAACATTGCTTGAAAGTTATACAAGTATGATAAACTGCCCACAAGAACTAATTCTAATGCTGAATATGACTTAATAAATTAAAAAAATTGAATGTTGTATGCTCACGATAAACTTCAATGATTAGTAATAAATCAACATTAATGTCCAATGAACATGAATGATAATAATTAATAACATCTGTAATCTAATTTCGCAATGTATGAATTTGTAATTTACATTTCATTATTTATTTTTCTAATAATTTATGTCTATCTTTGCGTCTTTTGTAAATACTCTTATTGATTTTTTTGTCCAGTAGATTCCAATTTTACCAGTCATGACTTTATCAGAATATCAGTAAGTTAAATGCTATATAATCTTCTGATTTTTTATTATATTAATCAGTTGAGACTATTCATTTTAATGGAAAAAACTAAATTGATTAATTAATAAAAGGGTGTCTAGAATGCCTAATTTTTAAAATATGAATGAACATCTTTTTGACTTCATGTTTTTATTTTTCCTAAGGTTTTCAACAAAATTTACTTATTTCGTTAGCTTATTTTAAATAACATAATCTCGGTTTTTATAGTTCAATTTGTTGTTGTTGTTGTAAAATTTACTTCAACAATAAACATTTCAATATTTTGCAAGAGAAAGGTATTAAAACTATCTATCAAAATGTGTAAAGCAATCTTTCAGTTTTGTTGTGTTTTATGTACTTTAGACAACAACAATCATATAATGGTGAGGGCCAGTTCAATGGACTCTTTACTCATAACGATATAGAATCCTTGAATTTTTTTAATATTAAAACAAACATATTAAAAATATGCTTTAATACACATATGAATTAAAAAAAAATCATATATGAAAGGAAATGGACAGGAAAGAAGATAGGAGAGTAAATGAATTATTTACAATGAGGGTGATATTTTTTAAGAGGTTTAAATTTCTTTTTTTTACAAATCTTATCGTAAGATAAGATTATAAAATTTTTATGTCATTTTTAATATCATTTTAACCCTTACCCCCTCAATGCCTTGGATAGACTCAAATGTCTAATCCTCAGCAAAAGGAGAGTATTATTTTATACGAATTTTTTAGAATTCTTTATTATTATTGTAAAATTACTATAGTAATAAATAAAATATTATTTAAACTTTTTTGAATGATATGAAAGCAGAAGAAGAAGGAAGGGAAAGGTAAAAATGGTTCTTGTTTGGCTAGGTGAACAGCAATGGTCAGCAAACTAGTTCAAGAGAGGAGAGGTAGGGATGGCGACTGTGTAAGTAAACAACTGATGATCAGTTGAATAGATGATGATAGAGTTCTTGGAGTGAGATGGTTGACTGAAAGAGGCTATTAAGGAATAATAAAGGATTTAATTAAAAGGGTCTGAGATGGAATGTAAAGTGTTATGGGGGAATCAGATGGAAATAATTATTGCAAGATTGGTAGGAAAGGGCATGGGTTCCATTATTGTTAGCAAATATTAGCTGGACCCTTATTAGTGGGTTACTATGATTTGTTAGTCTATTATAGAATCTTCTAGAGAGATAGTTGATGTGTTTAATAATAGGAGGGATATTGAGATCTCCTTGTGTATGACAGAATTTTTGACAAACCAAGGTGAATTAGTAATTAGGTGGAGGATTTTGTTTAGATGGACCTGTATTTTTTTAATGTGGGTAGGTGCGGCATAGCCCCAAGTAGGGGAAGCATAAAGTAGGATAGGGCGGATTACTTATTTATAGAGAACTTTGTTAGCAAGAGTTAATACTGAATTTCTGGCAATTAAAGGTATACAGTTTTGGATTTTGACCCAGCATTTGCCAGTTATCGATTGGATATGGAGTTTGAAGGTGAATTTGGAGTCCAGGATAATTCCTAAGTAAATACCTCTGAGTCTAAAGAATAAAAGAATTTGAGTTTTTTACTAAGAGGGGATGCGTGTCCTTTTCTAAATATGAGAGCTTCAGTTTTATTAGTGTTTGCAGCTATTATCCAGAGTGTCATCCTTTCCTCTATATGTTTTAGATGATTTTGCAATTTATCTATTACGTCGACTATTATAGGGACTCTGAGGGAAGACATATGCGAACAAATTGTAGCAAATTGGAGAAATTACAGACCCTTGAGGTCGACCGTCTTGTATATGGCATATTGTAGAGAGAATATTATTAAGTTTAACTTGGAATGTTCTATCTTTAAGGTAGTTATTTAAGATAACTATTATGTAGGGGGATTTAATTTGATTAGTTTGAAGATCAATCTGTTTTGCCAGCGGCGGTCTAAAGCTTTTTGTGTGTCGAGGAAGATAACACCAGAGACTTGTTTGAAATTAAATCCTTCAGTAATGGCATTCATAACCCGTAGTAGTTGATGGACAGTGCTGCGGTTAGTAAGGAAGCCGAATTGTGAGTCTGGAAGAATATTACAAGAGGAAACATGACTCAGTATTCTGGTTAACATGATTATTTCAAAGATTTTTGAAATAGAATTTAGTAGACTGATAGGTCGATAGTTGGATGGAATGAAATGGTTTTAGCTGGGTTTGGGAAAGAGAATAATAGTTGCATGTTTCCATTTTTGAGGTAAATGCGCATACAAGAGATATTTGTTAAAAAATTTAGTGAGATGAGTAAGTGCGTTGGGAGGAAAGAATTTAAAGGCCTGATTGTGAATGCCATTCTCTCCAGGGGCTTTCTTTTTGTTTCACTTTTTAATTATGATAGCTATTTCAGAGGGGGAGGTGGGGAAGAAATTGAAATTGGTATGGGCTTCAAGATAATTTTGAACTATTGATTCTGTTTTTTCAATATGATCATCATCATGTGGATTTGGATTTTCCTGGAACGAGGATTCAAGATTATGGGCAAGCCGATCAGCTTTTTCTTTATCAGAGAATACCAGACCATTATTGCCTATTAGTGGGGAGATATTGTAATATTTATTAGAAAGTTTTTTGTTCATATTAAAAATGGAGTTACCTTCGATATTAAGCTGGAGGAGTAGGTTTTTCTAATTTTTGTTTTTAAAGGTATTGATTTAATTTTAAATTTGCTTTTTGAGGTTATTAATTATGGATTTTAAAGGAGGATATCTGGTGTTTTGCCATTGTCTTCTGTACCTATTTTTCTCTTTAATTAGGTTTCTAAATTGAGGGGGGGAGTCTAAGATAGGGGTTTGGATGGATCTGTTATTACTCTAATGGTTAACTGCATTTTGGATATTACTAATAAAGGATGTAATTTATTGGTCTAGATCAGAGATATCAATAATAATGGGGTTATCTTTTGCGATATTATATAGAATTTCTTGATAGAAGAACCAATTAGTAGTTGTTAGAGAGCGAAGGGGGATAGGGAGAATTTTATTGAAATAGATGTCCATTAGTATAGGGTTATGTTCGCTAGGTATTTCATCAACACTTTCGATATTGTAGAATGGAATATTTTTTAGGATAGCAAAATCTATTTTAGAGTAAGTAATGCTATTGCATAGAAAGTGAGTGGGTGAGTCGGGAGCAGCTATTTGGAAGTTATTAGTGATGCGCATAGCATGAATAATTTTGCCTGATCTATTTGCCCTGCCTCTGTTCCAAGTCGGATGCTTTGCATTAAAGTCGCTAATTAAAATTCCAGTGGGGTTGTATGAAAGGATATTGATTAGATTCTTATGGTTGATAAGATTACTGGAGGATGGTAAATAGTAGAAACTGTTAAGTATTGATTGTCTTTGGTATTGATATAGATGGTGGTATTTTCAGAGGTGGAAGTATTTTTAATGACCATATGATAATGAATCATATTTTTAATTAATATTGCAGTGCCTCCACCTCGATGGATTGATGTGTCAGAACGGTATATATTATAATTTGGAATTTTAAATTTTTCAGAGGGTTTGAGGTGAGTTTTCTGGACGACAAGGATGTCTGGGTTGTAATCATATATGAAATTTGGGAGTTCTCCTATTTTCGATTTAATGCCATTTGCATTCCAGCTTGCAATCGGGAGGGATGAGGGTAGTTTATTTAGCATATTAAAATTTAGAACCAGATGGACATCATACTGCAAATTACTTGGAATTATTTTTCAATTTTTGAACATAAATCAAGTTTATTATCAGTGAATATTTGTCCTATTGATTTAAATTGTTGGTAAATTTCCACTATTTTATCAAACTTGAAGTTTTTGAAAATATTTTTAATTTCATAAACGAAGGGAAGGCTTGAAGATTGGCTGTCATTGGTGGGTGTGGAATATTGGTCGCTTTGGTTCTTGTTGTTTTTGACATTTTTACGTCGTTCTTCCCAGTTGTTTGTGATTGATGGGGGAGAAGGTTTGAAATTAACAGGTTTCTTGGGGCAACCAGAGAACTTTGCAATATGATCTCCACCGCAGTCACAGCATTTTTTTTTGTGGGGGGGGCTTTCAGGAGTTTAGATGCAGCTATGAGTAGGATGATTATCTCCACATTTCACTCATTTAAATTACCTAGAGCAGAATTTAGAGTATTGAAAATAGCTTTGACAACTATAGTATTGATTGGGTGTTTTTCTTTTACGGAGAGGTTTAATTTTAACTGAAAGGTATCCAGTATTATAGATTTCATTTTTTTTTTGCTGCACTCTGTTTGGCGTTTTTGGCACGTTTCGAAAAAACCTTCAACCCCTCTAAGTGAAGTTTCCCCATATATATTTAATTTTAAGTTATTGCATATTACATTGACTATGCGGTTATATTCAGCTAATTCCTGAATTACTTCAGTGTGGGAATAATTAATTGGGAGGCCTTTAATTATACATTTAAGGATTCTCTCACTTTCAAAGTATCCATAGATATTATCAATAACAGTCTACATTTAATGAAATTTTTGCAATTGTAAATTTATTTTGAAAAATGTAACAGCCAATTGAGAGGAGGAAAAATACATATTTTGAAAAATATGAATTTTAAGTTGTATAAAGTTTGCTATTACAAGTTTGATATGTGGAAAGGGATGAATTCTGCAATTATGTACAAAAAGAGTTCGAGCTTTAGTAACTGAATTACCATGGTAAAAGAGGCTATTGTAGAATTTAGAGATTTAAATAGGAAATGTGGCATTCGAATTTAAATGGTTTTTATGTTAGATATTTACCCTGTTAGAACAAAGTTTATTTTTGGCGAGCGGAAGTGAAATGATAAACTTCGTATTTCGCTTATGTGAAACACTCTACCACTATCGGTTAACATATCGTTTCAAAAATGATGCTTTGCTAATTTGGCTATTCACGTGTTGATTTCATGAATAGGATTATTGTGTTCTGAATCGGGAATAATACAGCTTATGTAATTTTTGCATCTAAATTTAATATATATCACACTCTTACAAGACGTTTGCTTTTTTTAAATTTGGCTTTATGTATGAGTAACATGTCACAATAAATTTAAATTGACCTGTAATCGAAGAAAATAATTATGGAGAATTTAATTTTGTCATATGAAGAACAGAAATTAGTTGCGAAGCATAAAAAACGTTTGGAATGTATTTATCATGTACAGATTTCTTTACCTGAGCTTACAAATGTGCAAACATATAAGAATGATCTTATAGTTGCTACACTTAATGGTGAAAAAAAGCAAATTAATAAATTGAAAGTAAGATTTTTTTTAAAGAAATTATTCATCTTGAGTACTTCTTGAAGTAAAACACTATTAAATTTCTTTAAAAATATTAATGAAAAATGCTTTTTTTTCTTCTCTTTATTGTATTTTTCATGTTTGTAAATAAGATAAAGATATATTGCATTAGCTTATATGTTTTACACATGAAACGACAATGCTTATATTAGTAATAATTTGCTAATTGTATGAATATAATTTTAAGTGTGTGTTATATTTGTACTTCAGAAATGAGGTATTTGATTCTCTTTCTATGATCATCACCTTATTTCTGACTAGAGTACTTCTGCTGTTTGCCGTTATTGTCTAATATTTTCCAAATCGTGACCTTCGTAAAAAAATTCAGTAGTGCTGTTGTCTATTTCATGATTATATTATTAAATAGAATACTTGATTTATAAATTTTTGATAAATCTTAGTCAGTTCAGCGCAAAGATCACCTTGTTTACATACTTTAAAATAATTCTAATTTATTGTTAATATTAAATCATCTAAGTCAATCACGTCATATTTAATTGGAAAGCATTTTATGATATACAATTTTACTTTTTTATTCTTTGTTATAGTTTTGAGTGATATTTCACACCTGTGTCTAAATTTTCTTCCAACAAAGCTCTTTAAGAATTTTACTTTTGTCTTTAGTTTAATATCTATTAAATAAAGCTTAAATCTAGAGAGTAGAATTAATATTTGGTACTTTACAATCGTACCACATATCTTCGACACCGTATTGGTGTATTTTGGTTTGTTTCCTTTTGTGTAACTTAGTTTTTATATTACTACAAGACATTATGGCAATAGTAGCTTGGTGGTCAAGGTTGCAAACTCATGGCTGGCGATTTTCATTGAGTTGTAGGTTTGAGCCTTGATGCCACTAAAGACCTGTCATCTAGACAGGGCTGATGCACTTTAAATCTGTTAAGGCTCAAAGTCCTCCCATTGATGTGATATGGAAGTATGAGAGGGTGGTGACAGCTCGGGTGTCATCTTCGTCACTTGACTGAGTTTCAAAAGTAAGAGGTTGCTTGGCAATAGCCCTATTTTGCTTCCAGTGCAATGTTAATAAAACCAACCAGTATTTACTAGATATCATAAAATGGTTCTATTTCTTTTAAAAAACAAAAGCAGCAATAATTATTTAATTATTAAGAATCATATTTACCTAAATTTTTAAAAATATTGTAATATTTATTTCTTGATTTACTTACTCAATTTAAGACTTAAATTCAATGTTTTGCAATTTTGTACATAAAGTATTGTTTACAATGCTGAAATTTTCTCATGTAACTTCAATGATAAGTGTATATTTATGATATCCATTTTGTTGTATATAATTAGTTCATATGTAGAAATTTCTGAAATAATAATTAGAATGTGAATTCTGTTTTTTTAATACATTGATGTTTATTATTAATTCATAATTCTTTTTTTGTAATATATACTTATTAGAAGGAAGTCTGAATCATATTATGTTTAAATGTAGCACTAATATATTCAGGTACTGTGATACTGGGAGCATATTAATATTTCTGAAATAATTAATGAAATATGTTTATTCTTATAAATACTTAATTTATATTATCTAAAGAATACAGCACCATATATTTTAATAAATTTATTATGCAAATTATTGCCACATAAAAATACAATGATTGCATGTTAAAAATGTTGATAAATGGAATGACTACTATATATTTATATATATATTGTATTTTCAAAAAGAATAACTTAATGGTACTTTTCCATTTCACTGGTGCAAGTGATAAAGTTGCCAAAAATGATACAACCAATAACAAACGGAATATGTGTATACTGTGTTTTGTCGCCAATAAAGTCTGCTTAGCAAGATTTGTGCCAGCAAAATGGAAAAGTAATAACTTAATTTATTGGAAAAAATTATAATTATTGTACTGAAAAAGAGACATGGAAAGTGAAAGAAAAAAAAACTTTTTTTAGCACAAATTTCTGTAAATGTCTCGAAAGCTGCAGATTAAGTATCACTAGCTAACTTATGGAAAAAATTTTCGTAAAAAAATTGATTATTGGGGATTATCTGTACCTCAGAGAGATTTATCCTTACTGCTCATCAATTGACCAACACATTTCTTGTCTGCATTGTTTTGCACATTTCTAGCATATTGCATTATTTCATAATTTATTATTAGGGATTATTTGTACCTCAGATACCTTAACAGCTTGGCAATTGGCCGACAAATTTTTTGTCTGTATTGTCTGTTTGCTATCAATCATAGACAAAAATGTAGATGGCTACATAATGAAAAGTTCATTACTAAAAAGCATTTTCTTCTCAAAATTACCTGTTTAAATATGACTGGTACTAAACTATCCAGGTAAATTATCTAAGATAACAAAAGTACCATCTGGAGTGGTTATAGTGGGAAAGTATCTTAAGTTTTTTGGTATTCCATTTTCTCGATGCAAATCTCGCCAAGCAGACTTTGTTAGCGACAATACACAGTATACTCATATTCTGTTTGGCGTTGATTGTATCATTTTTGGAGACTTTATTTTTACTACCATTTTTTATTTTTAAGAGTAATTGAATAATAACCACAAACATTTAAGTTAGCATGCTTTAGGTCAGTATCTTGTGAAAATTCTTTCGCACTTTGCAAACCAGCTTTTCTGCAGATGCATTCAAATTTATGTTTGTAATGTTTATGTACTTTTGATGATTATATAATATATTTAGTTGGAGTGAAGTATTGAGGACTGGTTGGTGATTTGGCAAAAATATGATGAGCTAAAAAATAGTTATCTTAAGTAGTTAACATAAGAAATGATATCTTGATGATTTCAAAAATGAACAGTTGATCGAAATGAATACGATTCTGATGATGAGAGTGGCAAATTTGAATGTAATAAAATGAGAATGAGATTGTAATAATTTATAGAACAAATCATATTTGATCATAATTTTATTTATAATTATTAATAACTATCAGCTACAATTTATAAATATAATTACTTGAAATGATATATATAGATATAATTGTAAATAATTATAATTACAATTAATGATACATAATGATAATATTTTCATAATTTTAATTATAATAATATAAGGATAATAATATCTAATTATAAATTTTTATTATTTATTATAAATATGTTCATGTTATTATTTATAACTATTGATTACAAATTATTGTATTACATTTTAATTTATTTACTATAATAGAAAAGTATAAAATAATTGCAATAAATTTTAAAGTATAAATTGAAGAAATGTAATTAACATATAGTAATGTTACGCTATGAAATTTTTTGCAAAAAAAAAAAAAAAAAAATTGGAATAGTTTCACAAAAATGGATAAATTCATTCCTTCATTGGAAACCAAACATTCAGCTTTTTTTAAAATTAAATCATTATCCATGCATCACTGTAAAACATGCATTTTATCCTCTTGCTCCTAGTCAATAAAAAAAAAAAACCCACATTAATTGTATTTTTTTGGCAAATTTAACAGAACAGTTAAAGGAACCTTTCAAGGTTATTCATCCATCACAAAAAACAATTGATTTTTTTTAAAAAAAGGAAAGAACCATATAACATATTTTTAAAGCATAATCAGTCATTTTTAACAACAACAACAAAAAAAAAAAACATGGCTTTTGTAGAATTTTAATAACAGAAAAGCTATCTGGATTGTCAAAAATTAATTTGCCAGATTAAAATTGTTATCACATCCAAAAATCTCTAGTTGCCAAGGTGCACAAAATACTTTACAGCAATCATATGTTATTAAAAACTAAATTCTCATACAGTAGGTTCATAAACGTCTAAACTTAATTGCTTCATTTCTGTTTAATAGTAGTTAAAGAGTTGCTAATACTGTGTAGGCTTTTATATTAATTAAGCCATCAGATCTAAAAAAATTTTCATCAGCAACTGTTGCATCTTACTATTATTAATTTTTTTTACCTTGATTTTGACAAATGTTAAACACAATTTTCTTATTTCTATGTTAATAGAGACATTTCTTAAACATCCTTAGTCAATATACCAATTTGATTTAATTACACATAAAGTTTTAGAATTTATTTTATCGCTACTTTTTCTTTTATTCGAGCTATAAGGGTATATTAATAAATCAAGTTTTTAGCTTGCTTTTCTTCTTCAATCTTTGACTTCCAACATTTGAAATGCATTCCTGATTTTAATAATTTTTCCCCATTTGTTTCTATTTCCATTATTTTTTTACTTCTTATGAAAAACTTAATTTTTTTTATTAAAGATATAACCATGTTTTGAAAATCAGTCATGTTCAATTAAGAATTTTGTTGGATTATCTGGAATCAATATAGTTTTAATGAATATACCAAGGTGTGTCACTCTGTATACAAATTTAAGGGATTGAATTTGTATGTAATATGTTTATGCATTTTCTGAATCCATGTAGATGATATAAAATCTGACAAAGTATTTTGTCATTCTAGTTTTTACAAAAATAAATTAAATTCCAACATTGAACATTAATTTATTTATAGTAATTAATGGATTCCTTGTTAATTTACTATACTATTAATTGTTGTATAGTAAATTACTCAGTTAATAAAGGGCCTTGAAAAGATTCCATGAGATGGATTAAATATGCTGCTTACTATAAATTTCATGTATTTTTTAAATCGTTTACATGTGTTTCAGTAACTATTGAAATCATCAAAATATTGCTAGCCAAAACTGAATTCTGCATTTTCTTACTACAATCATAATTATATAATTTTGCATTTATTTCATGTGGATTTCTATGTTTTGGAAAACTGATTTTTTTAATTTTGATATTTTGTAAATTCAATACTTAAAAAAATATAATTAAAAAAATGAAATCTAGGATTTAGTTTCGGCATGGAAAATAACTAAGCACAAAGGATGAAAGCGGAACATAGTTGTGTGCTATGATGAATAAAACTTTTATAAATTCAGTAATTGTTAACATATAAATATACATATAGATATAAGTTATTATTAACTACTTGTCACCAAGTCCTATTTGACATCCAAATGACAGTTAAAATAGCCTATTCTCAAATATCTTTTTAGACTGAAAATTTTGAAATCTTTTTCAGTTAATTCTAAAACTTCCATATTTTGGAAGCATAATAAAACAAAACCTGTATCAAATTAAATAACGAATAGGCTATGAAATATAACGTTTATTATTAATAATAATCAAAACATTTCAAACTTGCTATTTAGTCAAATACTTATAAAGTACTTGTTACAGTGGTCCTTGAAAAGTTTTGCAGAGCTATTTACATTTTGGATTTAAAAACTAACTCTGCTGAGAATGATTTGTCTTATTTTGTTGAATGTATAATAAAAGTTTTTAGGTGTATTATAATTCAAAGTGACAACACTTTTATGAAAAGTCTTATTTTCTCCCTCTAGTTTACATTGTTAACCATTTGTATTGTTTTATTTTTTAATACCATGCTACATTGTATTCATTCTTTTTAACTAGTTTTTTTTTAATATGAATTCTATATTAGAAATTCATCGAGAAGAAAATGGAAGCCCAGAAACGAAAACGGGAAGACAGAGTAACAGTTTCCAGCAATATACCAGTAATTACCCTTTCTGATAGCTCAGATTCTGATAGTTCAGATAGTGATATATCAGAACACCAGCGAAAAATTAAAAGGAGAAAAAAAATAAAGATATTGAATGGAACACCCACAAACTGTACAACTAAGGAAACTGATTATATTGTGGACCTGACATCTCCAATAGTTACAAGGGGTAGGGAAGAGGTATCACATTCCATTGAATGTGTAAGTATGTTTAATAGATATAATTCTGTATTTTATGTGTATTTGTAATGAATCTTTAGAAATTCTGATTTTAATATAGTGTTTATGTTAAAAAAGATTTATTAAAATATGTACAATACTGAATGAATCAAATAGACAATTACATTCATATAAAAAGGAAAATTTTAAAATTTAATCGAAATATTCTGATTTTAATTGCCTTAAATAATTCCAATTGAATATGGCATAGTTGTTATTAGTGCATCAGCATGAGATACTTATGTCTATGTACTTTTTTAAGGTTAGGTATTCTCGAAAGAGATTTACTTTAAAGATAAACATTATGAGTTTGCAACATCTATTTTGTTAAATAAATAACAGCAAAATTAGTAATATAAAAATTAAACATTCTAACTTTTTATTATCTTCTTTACATAGATGGTGATAGCCCCCCCCCCCCCATATTCATACCTTAGTTCACAAACCAGATTTTCAGACTAGCCTTGCTTCAGTTTAAAAACAATCCATGTTCAAAAGAGTATTTGTGTTTTCTTTAGCGCATTAACACATCGATCAATAACTCCCGAGACTAACCCAGAGATGGCGCTCATAGTAAACCAGTAACCAGGTCTTTCTACAGTACTAACCTTTGCTTGAAACGTGTCAAAATTTTATGTCGATCGGACCAGGAAAAAGGTTTTTTGAAGTGAAGTGAAAAAGGTTTTTTCCAAGTGGGTGCCGCGATTGCTTTCGATGGAACAAAAACAGCAACGAGTCGATGATTCAGAAAGCTGTTTATCGCTATTTACTCGCAACAAAAAAGATTTCTTGCGATAAAAACAAACAAACAAACAACAAAAAAAAAAGATTTGGAAAAGCGTTGGAACGATTGTATCACCCTAAAAGGTGATTAACAAAAGGTATTATGTTGATGAATAAAAAAAAATTTTGCAAAAAAAATGTTGTTTTCAATTTTAGACTTGGGAGTTATTGATCGATGTGTTAAATGTCATTTGCTCATGTATTACACCAATTTTTTTTGTTCAAAATTGCATCTCAGTGTACCTCTTAAAAAAGTAGCAAAAGCAAGTGATACTGCTGAAAGGAATCTTAATTAAATTACTGTTGAGAGAAAAGGAAATAACATTTAAACATAACAGTGATGTTTATGTTTCTAATCTTGCCATGCAGTTTGGTTAGGCAAAATCTACCATTTGTGCCGCTCTCGCTGAGTTTATAGAGAAGATAAAATTACAGCTGATTTAGTTACTGTTTAACAAAGCAAGACCTCAAATTGTAGAAAAAGAAATTATAGAGAGGCAGGTTATTTCTAAATTTAGGAGATGGTACAAGAAATGTTTTCAAAGTGTTTCTAGTAATTTATTTCTTTAAAATGTATTAATTTCTCTATTTTTTTTTACTAAACCCATAAAAATGAGTTAAAAATAACTTTCTTCTTTGTATTGAATGAATTGATTCTATTTTTCTTAAAATTACTATGAGAAAAATTTTCGATATGGAAACAAAATTGAGAATAAATTAAATTGGGGATCCGAAGTATGAATTTATGTATATAATTTTACTTGAAAGTAGGAAAATTGTTTTAATCAGAATGTAAAGTTTAGAAAAAATTTGCCTCTTAATGTAATATAGAAAACTTTTAAAGAAAAAAATAGATCTATAATTATTTTTTGTTAAAGTGGATCTATATTTGATTTTAATCTAAGGATTGTCAATATTTTAAATGTGGGTAAATATGAAAAAGGAAAACTCTTTTTTTCTCTCTTTTGTAGTTATAACAATGGCTATTCAATTGCAAGGAACTATGTATTATACACGATAACTGAAATCAAATATTAAAAAGAAATACCGGTTATAGATGTTTATATCTAGCATACATACTCACAGTACCAGATTTCTCTGTTGACTTGTCAGGCTGTAGTGTTGGACCCCAAAGTCTGCAGGTGCCTTCAAAAATCTCAAATTAATATTTTTGAAGAAATTACTCACAAAAATCATATTTTATCACATAGAAGTAGGAAGTTTAGAATTTTTTTACCTCTCATGACAAATGTTTCCCAAAGTGTTTCAATTATTATGTTATGTATAAAAACTTTTTAAGTTGGAGTTTAATAATTATTGCTTTATTATTATATTGTAGAACTTTGTTGAGTAGGACTCCTTTAACTTGGATTTTCTAATTTAACTTATAGGCTTACAAGATTTAAAAAAAAAGAAAAAAAAAAGGAGAAATTGATTGATTTGTAAATTTCCATGATAATATTTGATTGTTTCATCCTCATTGAGAAAGTGTTCCATCTGCAAATTTCCATAACATTTAACTGTATCATTCTTGTGTTTTGAAAAATTATTTCCTTACTGAAATCTTCTAACAGTTCTGAATGTATGGAAGGAAAGTTGAGGGGGGGGGATACTTTGTGTGTGTATATATATATATATATTCATACATACAAAAAAAATATATTATGTTTGAATTCCATGAAACCTTGGTTACATCCCATATTTCCAGTAGCAAATGGCATACAGTGCTACATTGTCTAAATGAAAGATGAAATAAAATATCTTTAAGCATACTTCTGTTTTCAGTTAGTTAAGATCTTTATCTTCTGTAATTATGTAATTATATTCCCTTACCTAAAAATTGCGCTCGTAGGACATAGATTTTTGTCAAATGAGGAGACCACCACTTATGTAAATTATTTTGCAGAGAAAGACACAGAGTACTATTTGGACGAATTAAATAGATTTTAACATTGCTGAGAGAAATGTGTAGATTTACAAGGAGACTGTAGAAAAAAAGAAATAAATTTAAAGGAAAAAAAAAATGTCATGTATCCTTGTTAGGTTGGAAACTTTTCAAACAAACCTCATGCACATACACACTACTTAAGTGTTTTTTTTTAAAGAGTTTCTAGCAATGTTTAGTAGTTTTAGCAGCATTGAATGATGTATGATGTCAATATAATTTTCATGTTAAACAGATTGAATGGTAGGCTTTGTACTTCCAGGCTTTTGGGTCTATAGTTGATGCTGTATATGCCACCTGGTTTATCTATGCATTAAGTGTTAATTGCACAGTGACTGATTTTTTTAAATTTTGGTTATAAAATTATTTTATGAGAACAAATATGTTTCTTAAATATTACTCTTTAAAAAAAGTTCCACTCTTAATTTTTCATTTAAGTTGTTCTTAACTAATTTTTAGATTATGAATGAATCATGTTAAATATTTAATCCAAAATCTAAAAACATAGATCAAATGATAATTACCGTCCAATTGGGCTATTCACTGTTGTATGCATTATAAGGTTTTTCCAACTTTACATAATTATGTAAATATGTCAGATTTTGTTTTTTCCTTTTTTAATTATTTTTTTTGTTAAAATGGAAAAGTTTTGTCTTTAAATAATATATATATTATTGTAATCTGGTGATTTAAATTTACACATTTTTAAAAAAATATTTTGCATATTTTTTAATCGTGTAATGTTGCCTTTAAGGAATCTGCTCCTGCATTCATACCACTAAACACTGAAAAAGAAAATAAAACTAAAAAAGTTGATGGAGATGATAGCATAATTGTTTTGGAAGAAATTCAAGTACCCAAACCGGTGGAAAAGGAACCAAGGTTTTTAAGACCTGTAGTCATTGATGGAAGTAATGTTGCACGAGAGTAAGAAGTTTTTGCTTATCTATACATTTTTCAAACTATTAAATGTTAGTCTTCACAAGTGCAGTAGAACCTCATCAAGTCAGACTTTTTAACTTGGATTTCAGGATAACCCACATTGAATTGCATGAAGATTTTTTTCAAAAAAAAAAAAAAAACTAGAGAAGCCATCTGTAAATTTCCATATTAATATTTGTTTCATCCTCAAATTTTAAAGTATTTCCTTTACTAAAATCTTTTTACTGCTAATTGTATGAAAGGAGGGGGGGAGAGGGACTTTATAAATATTCTAATGAAAGTCAATAAAATCTAGTTACACCTCTTATCGTTTATTGCAAAGTAACTCAATAAAAAACTTATTGAGAATTACTCAAGGGTTGATTTTACATACCATCAACATATGTAATTACAGGAGTTACTTTGCATTTAATATAACCAAGCCTCACAGTCCTCACATGATGAGGAAGTTGATGAGTGAAGTACTGCCTTTATTATTGGATGATGGTTAAAAATTGGAGGAGGAGGAGAGGAATATCATCAATAGCCATGTAGATAACTCTAGGGTAAAATTTTACTTTTGTGAAATATTACTAAAAGAGGCATTAAATGAATTTTAAGCATTGGAATTTGTTCTCTATGAATTTCTTTAGATGTCTGTATCTCTATTTCTGTTAAGAATACTCTATACTATTCTTTTATAAAATGTAAGTTTCTAGATATTGCATTTTAACATTAGAATTATTATTATACTGGTTAGGATTTTTTTAAAAAAAAAAAAAAAAGTGTAATTTATAGTGGGTGTAGAAAGTATTGAGTGCTTTTACAAAAGAAACCAATGATTTTAGTAGGCTACTTAGAATAAATTTAATTCAAAAGGTAATATCTAATAAAATACTGTTTTTTAAATATGAATGTGGTGGTAAAAAATTGCATTATTATTGAATATTTTTTCAAATCCACACAAAACAAAAGCTTAATGATTTTGAAGCATGTAAAGAGTATTCATGCAGGGAAACAAATCTAATTTTTTTTTATTGGATCAATGAGTTCTCTGTCAGTAAGTAACATCACTTACTGTATGTATATGATTATATTGTGCAGGTGTCTGATAAAACCTTTGTAAATGCCTCTTTTCTTTTAAAAGAGTAATATTGGCAGGAAGCATTAGTGCAGGTTTGTAATATTGCTCCACCTTTCCTAGACACTTACTTCCCAACAGTCTTATTACATGCAACTATGATGAGTTGCTCAGCATGGAGCTAACCACATAATGTTGATGACTGGCTTAAATATTGAATGGTTGTTATGGCACAAAATACATTTTAGATTACCATTCGATAAAAACACTGTAGGAATATTTTTATTATTTCGATTCCTAAAATTACCCTTTCCAAATCTCCTCTGATCACCATTAACTTCTGAGCGAGACAAAGAACTATACTCTGTTTTGCTTCTGATTTTAGAAGCTAAGAATAAATTGCAGTTTCTTCTTAGCTCCCGTGGTGTAAAATAGTCTTCTCCTTGTTTAATACTTAAATGACTTTTTAAATCTTGAGGAAGAGTGTTAAATATTTCATTGTAAATCATCAACTCACACAATTTAACAAATTCATTCACTTTACGAAGTTGAATGTAATATTCAAAAACAGAACTAACTCTTGATGAGAATTGTACGTAATTTTCCATTGGCAATTTTACTGCACTTTTTAACTGTTTTAAACACTCTCTAGGAGGTGGTTGAAATTCTTTTAACACAATAATAGATTTGATTTTTTCATAATCACCCAATTCTTCTTTTACATAAACCATTAAATTGCCGATTCTATCTCCCAAAATATTTAATAGCATTTCTGCTTTATATTTATCGCTAACTCCTTTTGTTTTGAATGCTTTCTGAAGCGAATTGAAAAAGAGATTAAAACACTGAATATTCTTCGGAACAGGAATAGTCAATATTTTTATACTCTTATTTAAATTCTCTAAATTAAAATTAGATTCATCATCATTAAGTGATTTTTCCTCACAAGATGCTGATTTAAGCTTTAAAAGCTCTATTTCTTTTTCGATTCTTAAAAGCGAAAGCTTCTCAATTTCTAATTTTTGTTGCATAGATTGTCTTTTGTTTTCAGCTTGTTCTGATTTTTTACACTTTTCTTCCAAAATCTCTAAAATTATATTTTTCACAATCTCAATTTTTTCTTTATAAATATCACTATTCTCAATTAAACTTATAAGTTCAACTACTTTAACGGAAGATGAGAATTGAATATTTAGTTCAGAACAAACATGTTTTAACTCATCCTTTTTAAGCAGGACAAAGACATAATGGAAAACATGTATAATCACTTACCCACACTGTTATTTTGAGAGAGAATAGGCTAAACACTAGATGCCATGAAGATCTGTTTTACAGCCACTCTGTCTGCTGTGACTTATACCACGGTAAAATCCAAGGTCAAAATTATCACTAAAACGGAAATCCACAATCGCATAATCCGCTCCTCCAGACGTACCTGATGTTCATACACACACACACTCTCGCAAATCTACAGGCTGTTTGTTTCTTTCACTCGCAAATAAATTCCACATGTCTGTTTTACACTTTTATTTCTTAAAACATTCCAATAATGATGGTCGCTCTTCGTGCGACCTTTCTCTCTCGCAGAGCTACAAACACTGACTTGTTTTACATTTCGCCACCAGAGGGCTATTCATCATGAAGGGCTGGTCGGAACAAAAAGAATTCAAAAGAAACTTGAATATTGAAAAAATTGTAAAGGAATGCATAGTAAGAAAACACATCATTGATCTTAGAAGAAGCTAGAATACTAATGGACAACAAAGCAAAAGTTGAGGAGGACAGTAGAAATGAACAAAAAATCCAATTGAATTTTGCGAACTAATATTTTTCTAAATTAATTGAAAAATGAGTTGGGAATAATTAAAAGAATTTATAACTTTAATGACAATTATTGTATCATGCATAGTTATTGATAGGGTATGTGCAACTGCATTAAAATGTTAATAAATGATATAATTTGTTTATCTTCAATGTAACAGTCTTAAAGAGTAGAATGGTAATATTTTATATATACAAGGTAAGAAAATGAAGTTGTGTTGTATATACGAGTATAGTATGAATTTTCTTTGCATTGTTCAACACACTTCTTTAATCTAAAGATACTAAGTGAAGTCTTAATTATTGCATTAATTAAGTTGGCAGAAACAGATTCCAATTATTAAATAAGTTTTCTTTTGAGTTATGTATGTTGGAGATTTTCTCTGTTAATAGGTTTGCAATATGATTTAATCTAGTATCCCCTTCTTAGTTATAAATTATTTTTCAGCGTTATCTTTTTTTTTTTTGTATATTAGCTTTTTGATAATTATTTAATGGTAAATTGTTTTTGAAAAATATTATACAGTAAAGTAAATGATTTTTCTATTCACAGTTAAGATTTTAGTTGAAAATTTGTCTATATTATAGCAAATGATTGTATGCATATATATATATATATATATATATATCTTTTTATATATATATATTCTTTTAGTTTGCTGAGTATCCATTTCTCCTTTTTTTTTTTTTTTTTTTTTTTCTTTTTCAATAGAGCATATTTACCTGATTTATTATTTTCTGCTTTCTTGATTTACATTAATTGTACTTTTATTGATGTAAAAATAACCTCATAATCAGTTGAAACCAATGCTATATTTCAATATTGAAAATACTCGATTCAGGCGAAGATAGATTAAAGGATATATATGATTTTGGATATATATTTGCAATTTTAAGTAGTGTTGCGGATTTTTTTAATATAAATAAGAATTTTTAAAAATTAAACATGTGTTTTATTTAAAATACATTTTGATCAAATCTTAATTCTTTCATCTGAAATATAAAAATAAACATTGACAAATTGTATGGATTATTTTGTCAACAAAAACACATGATTTAAATCTTTGATATTACATGTGAGCAACCACACACATACATTCAAAAAGTATTTGTATATTTTATGAATTGTTTTCTTATTGGATTTCAATCCTCCCATTGGTGTGGTATGGAAAGTTAGGACTGGATTAAGTGTTGCCCTCCTTACTTGAGCGAGGATCAAAATTACTAGGTCCATCCTCAATAGCCCTCTTGTTGCTTCTGATGCGACATAAATAAAAACAATCAATCAATCTTATTGGATTTATTTTGACTTGATACTTTCCATCATCAAGTTAATAATATTTAAAAAGATGAACTTAAAAAAAATTTCAGACACATTTTTGTGTTAGGAGTAAAATGTAAAAAAGGGAAATCTGTGGTTATTAAATAGTTACTCAAATTATTGTGACTAATATCTTTTTTAACATTCAAAAGAAATATTTTCTTTATCAAAACTTACAAATATCTTGTTTTCTTTTTAATGCACAAATTAGTCAGTATATATATATATATACACTTTATTATTACTTTCAACTTTATTTATATTTTCCTTATCAATATTATATATATGTATGATATTGTGATAAAGAAACAAAGAAATTTAACATGCTCCTCTTTTATTTTGAAGCTTTAATATTGTCCTTTTTTTTTTTCTTTAGACATGGGAAAGTGAAAAATACATTTTCTTGCAAAGGTATTAAGCTTGCCATTGATTATTTTTTGAAAAAGGGACATCAGTCTGTTACAGCTTTTGTTCCTCAATATCGACGTTATTGTAAATTTGGTCCTGTTTTTACCACTGACCAAAATTTGCTTGAAGAATTGGCAAAGGAGCAACGTGTTGTGTTTACGCCTTCTAGGAGAGTGAATAATAGAAGGCTTACTTGTTATGATGACAGGTAAAACAAGATTAGTTTTTTATTCTTTTAATCTCTTAAATTTTTAAAGGTTTCCATTAGTTTATGTAATTCCCAAAAAGTTGTTAAAATGAAAGTATAAAATATTATTAGGATATTTCAGTCTACCGTTAAAGATCAAAATGCACAATTACTTTTTCGTATGTTTAATTTTCGGAAAGGTTACCAATTTAGGATCTTGCATTCATTATTCACTGCTGATTGCTTTTCTTGGTTAAAAAATGTTTCAAAATTGATATAAGAAGGAAGAAATGCTTTCTCAGATAAACTATATTTTGAAGGACATTTTTATTAGTCTTTGTGTTATTGTTATAGTTTTTGAGAGTTTGACAAAAATGTTTATTAATCAAATAATTGAGATTTTTCTTTAAAGGAAATTTAAATTACTTGGAAGAAATACTTCAAGCTGATGATTAATTTTTTGATAGTCATAATTGAAATTTAATGGTAGCTATGTGTGAACATTTCTTCGAACAGCAAATTGATTGCTTTAAACAGATGAAAAGCCATATAACTAATTCTACTTGATACACAATATTTGGGTATATTGTTTTTTGAATGGTTGTTCCTTAATTTTATTGATTTTTTAAAACATTCTATCTGCAGTTATAAACTTGTTTCATTTTGGATTTTTTTTTAATGGAGAAGGAGAGGGGGAATAGTTACTACTAATTTAAAACTTGTTTCTGTGTTGAATTGATTTTTGAAAACTTAAAATTATAAGAAATTGTAAAGAATAAATACATAATGGCTGCCATGAGGTAAATCAAGAGAAAATGTGTGTTTTATCTTTAACAATGTAATCCTTTGTGTCTGAATATTCATTAGGTTTATTGTTGATCTTGCAACATCAACTGGAGGTGTCATATTATCAAATGATAACTACCGTGATCTTATGGGAGAAAGTGAGGCTTATAAAAAAACTATTGAAGAAAGGTTGGTATTTCAATAAACATAGTTAAGTTTTTTAAATTTGAAGTTTTTTAGGTAAGCAGCTGAACAAAATATCTTTATCTTTAGTGTTTTAAATCATGTTCATTATATTAAAGATTTTACGTTAATTACATGTTTGCATAAAGTTTTTTTTTGGAGGGTGGGGTTGAGGTAAAAGGAACACCATTTTTTATAAAAGTTGCTATATTTGTACAATTATTTTGGGTATTTGGCCGAATAAAATTTTATTCACTAATGCATTATTTTATTTACATATTTTTTTGCTATTATTATTTTGTTGAGAAATTAAATTTTTGAAATCGGTGTAGTATAAATTAATTTTATTTTCATCTTATAAGTAAAAAAAAATCTTCTCCCAAATAGTACCAAATTATGTACATAAGGTCATAAATATGTGATATTAAAATTATGTGCTACAATTAAACTGTTATGGTTCAATCTGTTGATTTGTTTGTTTTATTGTTTTGCCCTCTGAGATGAGTGAGCTTAGGTTTTATATCTATTCTTCACCATCTTTGGGCTAAATTCTTGAATGAATCATTCCAAATATTTATTTTATCTCATGGATATTATGACTTTCTCTTGTTCTCAATAAAAAAAAAAAAACATGCTGAAATTTTTTTTATTTTTTCTTATTGATCAAGTTTTATTACTATCTATTATTTAGCCTGTAGAATGACAGAGAATGTAGATTTGCACCTTTGTCATTTTTATCTAGGCTTAAATTGACAGGATTTTATCTGTAATAGGCTGTTCCCTGAAACTTCAGGGACTTGTAGCCTTGTGGTTACAAGTTTGATGCCTGAATCAAAAATGCTTATTCATCATTGTTATTTTTCATTATTTGTTTTTGTGTATTGAATATATTTATTACTTACTGTTTGATAATGGGCCCACACTGGGGTGAATAGATGTTATGGTCTTGCCTAACATCATTTCTCTTGCTCTAGAAATAATGTTGCAAAAGTTTGTTTTCATGTTTGTAAATGAGATTTTTTAGAGATTATAAGAATTTTAGAGCCATATAGGTGAAATAAATATAATTTGAGAGAAAATTGCCATTGTAAATATAACAAACTTGGCATATATCATGATAATTATTTTAATAGTTACTGTATTTATTTATTAATTCAAAATATTTAAAAGCCTTGTTTCAAAAATGTATTAAATTCAAATGCAATTGCTAATATTATAGTATTACTAATATTTAAATATATACTAACTGAAGTATACCTGCTCTTTGCATGGGTGAATTTAAAAACTCAACAATTCAGCTAGCAAGTATAAAATATTTTTAATGAGAACCTGCATCCAACAAATTTCAAATCAACATATCTAAAAATTTATTAAATTTACAGTTTTATTTTGTGGTGCAAAGATAACTCTTTAGCAAAGCCATGGATGATCTATCAGTTGTCCTTAAATGAGATGCAAACTAAAAAGCTCCACAAGCATTAATTTTCTAAAGCAAACCGTGAAGAAATATTCATCACTAATCTGAAAAGCTTTTTGATAAACAATATTAAATGTCTTACTTGGTATTACTTATTTCTAATATTTTTCATGAATTCACATGTTTGTTTTTGCAGTAATTTTATCAGCTCTAATTTCACTTTGAATAAACAGCAACAATTAACAAAGGATAAACATAACACAAAAACTATGTAGCCAAAACTAAAATTTATTTTTTAAAAGAAAACTTTTTATGATTCTTTCAAAAAAGAATAGTAATTATGCTACTAGACAAACAATAAATAAATATAATGATCTCAAAAATAAATAGTAGCAATTGGGAATTAGAAGTAGAGGGCAGGAGATTGGTGAGAGACAATAAAAAAAATAACATGTTTTAAGGGATGTAAAGAGGATGAAACATATGCAAAATTTTAAAATTTGACTTCAAAATGGTAAGATTTCAATACTTACTGAGTGAATAGTTATTGCAGTTTATACCAACTTTTTATGATTTAATTTTTAATAATGGTATGTAATTGTTTAAATTTTTTTTTTTTTTTTTTGATTAATACCATTCAAAATATAACTTTTATCACAGGAACAATATAACATGAAAAAAAATATCACCAAAGATGCATCAAAAATTTTTTTCGGCAGGAATATGTTCATGACTCTTTCCACGCATCAGTTAAGCAAAAAATTTTGATGTGATATGATCATTGGTGTGAATTTGTATAACGAACAAAATAACTTTCAGATGTTTGTATAAGATTATATTTTAATGTATTATGATCATTTAATTAATATTGTAAGTTGTAAATCTCAAAGAATGTAATTTTTTAACAAATATTTTGAAGATAAGTTAAATCTCGCTTCTTACAAATTTTTCAATTGGTAATTTTATACAAGTGCAATGAATTGCAGACTCAGTATATAGTGAACACTATATGAAACAGAATAATTTCAAATTCTGAGGTCCTAGTATTGAAATGTGTTATGGAGTATATTTGGTAAATTTTGAAAGTAGGAATGATTATTTTTTTAAAAATATTTTTTGTGTGTTTTCATGATATTTATGTCTATTATTGATGCTTGTAAAAAGGAATTCTGAATGCTTGATCAATTTTTGATATATTTCTTGCAGTAATGTGTAGTAGATTAAAGATTCCTTATTATTTTTCTGTATATTAATAGTTGGGATAATAATACGGATCGCACTGGTTTTATTCAAGTTCTGTCATTATTTTTATTCTATCTTTCTATATATTTTATTAATTATTGTATAATGATGAACTGATAGGAAAGTCATTCATTGTATTATTTTAAAATATTTTCCATATTTTAGAGTTATCTAATTAATTCTATGCATAATTTGTTTATTATGTTTGTTTCTATTAATAATAATTCTAATTTTAGAATCTGTACAGGAATCTCTGTGTGGAAAATTCTTTTAAAGCACTATTGTTTTACTAATAATGTAATTTAATTTTGTTTTTTTATGTTAAGATCTTAATCCATGTTGAAAGAAGTTCCAACAAGTGTATTAAAAAAAAAGTTTGATTAAAAACTTCTCATTGAACTTAACAACAACTTTAATATGTAAGTCACACATTTTGAATATTAATATCAAATGTCAACAGCAAAAGTGAAGAAAAAAAAAAAAAAAACACTTTTTTTTATTAGTTAATTATAAAATGAATTCAAATAAAAAACAAATCAAGAATTGTAAAAATAAAAAGTGTACCAAAGATTTATTAATTAAAATAAATTATGTGTCATTATTCAAAGGGAATTAAGAAAATAGACTATAATTACATGTTAATTAAAAGTAATCATAATCCTTGTAAAATCCTAAATCACCAACACACATATATATTTGCAACATATATATATATATATATATATATATGTTGGTGGTTATAGAAGTATATAATATACAAAATCTTGTTTGTCTAGTAAAAAATGATATTACATAGTTAATTTTTGCACTTAGGCATGACTGAAACAATTTTGATGCAAGGTTTTTTAAAATATTTTGTACATTTGTTTCTTATTTTTTGTTTGATCTGATTGTATCTGAGGTCTTTTCTTGCAGAGAGTTTTATCTTTTCTTCAATATTTAAAATGATTTTTTTCTTTTTGCTTCTTATATTTTCATTTATAAATATTATTTAAACTGTTGTTATTTTATAATCATATCTGAATCTTTTCACACTCATATATACTAATGATTAGTAAAATTTTATTTAAGCCATGGTAATGATTTTTATTAATGAAAAATTCTATATGTAATTTAAGATTGCATTTAATGAATTAGTGATTGTGAAGGATTCACAAGTATGAGAAGTAAGTTCTTGAAAATAGATGAAGCTAAACATTTTGATTTGAATGAATCAACCTTTCCCATCAATATTAAACTATTCACTATTTTTTGTAGTGAGGTATGTACTGAAGTAGACAGCTTGAATTTTGTTAATTTATATTTTTGGTTTATGTTTTTTCAAATCCAAAATATTATGGAAATAATTTTTATAAATAACATTTCCTAATGGTACACTAATTAATATGTGCAATATATTTTTTAAAAATTCTCTTTATTGGGCTAAGCATTTTTTTATAAATTTTATTATTAACATTTGTTTCTTTCTTGCATAGATTATTAATGTTTTGCTTTGTTGGTGATATACTCATGATACCAAAAGACCCTTTAGGAAAAAATGGGCCTAGTTTGGAGGATTTTCTTTCTATGTCCGCTACAGAGAAAAGTTTGCAAACCAACTTCATGTACTCCTAATAAATATAATGTGTTTTTTTTTATAAAAAAATTCAAATAATGTTGAAATTCATATTATGTATATATGTTATACTGTTTTCATGCCATTCATTGGGCCTGTTTTAGCTGTAATATTTGGCACATTTTGTAAAAGTTTTTTTTTTTTGCAAAATAAATTGGAATTCTTGCTCTAATTTCACTGTGTTTCTAGCATCCTCTCTCCCCCCCCCATTTTGCTTAAATAGCGTGTTATTCAAAATTAATGGAATAATTTTAATCTTTATTTGTAAGCATGTAAAATATTTATCTTGGAATAAAATGGGGGAAAAAAAAGGAAAGGTTTTAGTGTATGCGTATATATATTTTAATGAATATGAGTTTATGCTTCTCTGTAATACCTCTCTTATAACAGAAAAGATAGATTTTCTGAAATGTCACCAGTCAGCAAAATAGAATTTAAGCAGTTGACCCCTTCACCTTTGCGACGAATGTGGTGACCGATTGGCGACTTGGTGAGAAACTTGGCGACAAATGGAAAGATCTCGGAGGTGCAAGAAGATAAGCAAAAAATCTAATGATATAAAGTTTTGTACTTTTCGTGAATTTTCCTAAGTGATGTCTTGCTTGGCGTGAAAGGTATAAATACGCCAAGAGGTACAAGCAGAGCAGTCAATCTGAGCAATCAGTCTGTTTACGGAATCAGTTTGTCTGTGGTCAATAAATCGTCATTTGTCGTTATCCTCCAAGTTGGCGTTGATTTTCACTCCCGCATGAAATTTTTTTTCGTAACACTGGTGTCAGAAGTGGAATTATGGAATGAATGCCTGAAACTAGAGCAAGGGAGGATAAAGTGAAAGAAGATATTTTCAAGGACCAATTTGCTTTGATGGCAGAGTTGAAATCCAAACAAGCAGAAGTTATAGAAAAACAAAAGCACTTGGTGGAAAGCTATATAGATAGACAAAAGTGTTTTTGGACAGCTATTTGGATGGACAAAAGTGCTTACTGAAGGAAATAATGTCGGAAATAAAATCAGAAACAAAATCCTGGCACAAGGAACTGTGAGCCGATGCCAAGTCTAGTGTTGAACTTTCAGAGACTTTCAAGAGTGGTACAAAGAAAATTCTGAAGAGAATTCTGTTGAAGAGACTGAAGAAAGAAAACAGGGACGTTTATAAAGAAACTAGTAAAGCTGAAGAAGTTAAGAAGGAGACTGATGAAGCCATAGAGGCAGTAGCTGCTTATGGAAATGCATTTAGAGCTACTGTGTTGACAAAAAGCACTGCCGAGGAAGTCCAGAATGTCCTCTTGCTTGGGAATGGAAATGCTGGTAGAGTCATGACTAAGGTCACCGAGAGAAATTCAAGAATTTTTTTTGATACCACTCAGGTGTTCACATGCTTATCCAACCTGTTAATGATGTTCAAATGATTGACTTGAGCGGATGTATAATGGAGATGCTCTTCAAACCGAAGCTGCAATATAATTGTGACATCCTCTATGGATGAATGAGTGATACGTTTTCTGCACCGAATTATACGAGTGATTTAAAGGCATGTTTGGAAAGCATACTGGCTCTTGCCAGAGAGAGAATTAAAGTGGTCAACGAATGCATGAACTGAAAGCAATTATGTAAACTGGTCAGAAAACGGATAAATTGGAAGCTGCAAATTAAATCGATCTGCGAACAATTGAACTGGAAGCAACGAAGAAAACTAGTCAGTAACAGATCAAGCTAGCCAGCAAAGAATGATAAAACTGCAAGTTATGGAAAGGTCCGGTTACGAGGCTACTACACATCTGGAAAACAGAAAGATGTCACAGTTCAGAAGTTGACCAACACCAAGTCTTACGTCATTCTCAGACATTGGATGGCTTCATACAAGGGTCATAGTTAAATGTGATGAGAATGCCAGGATGTCTGTCTTTGAAGATGGGGAGAAATGTAATGAATGTGAGTTGATATTTCCCTGCAATACCTCTCTTATTATAGAAAAGATAAATTTACAGAAATGTCGCCAGTCAGCAAAATAGAGTTTAAGCAACTTCCTTGAGACCCTGGATCGTTGGGTGCTTGTGGTCCGGATTCCTGAGGGCTTCCAGGACCGACCGAGAATCGGTATAGATGTTCACTCTCGATGACGTTGAGAGTTTTAAGCACCACTCGGCTGCCTTGAGCAGAGCGAGGGCTTCCGCCTGAAAGACCGTATTATGGTCCTTCAGTCGAAAGAGTGCCTCATCCGTCTTGGCGCCGTAGTAACACGCCACGAGGGCAGCCCCAACTTGATTGTTGAGGCCTGATCTGTCAGTGAAGATCTCAATTCCATCCCCATCAGGCTCCGACAGAACATGATCGAAGCAAAGTCGTTGTGACGGGTGTACACTCCAGATGTTAAACTGGGCTTCCACTTTTAGGTTCCTCTCTCCACTGACTAAGTCAATGGAGGGCTCCAAGTTGTTGTGGAGAAGGAACTTTGAGTATTCAATGCTTGCCGCATTGTCTAAGGGTAGTACTCCTGAGATTACCTGCAAGGCCACCGTGGACATAGTTTTGTAGGCCAGGCTCATCTTAATCAGTGGTCTTCGTTGCACCACGTTAAGGAAGTTCGAGAACATTTTTGTTCTCAAACGGTGACCCCACGCTCCGTGCCCATACACTGCAAACCTTTCTATGGCACCCAGATAAATCCGACGGAATATCTGCGGGTGTTTTCCATAAAGTCTGCGTGCTATCAGTGACAGCCTATGTGTTAGAACGTCGACTTTTGCTCTAACTTTGATGAAATGCTGATGAAAGGTCAGTGCCTTGTCCCATAACACTCCGAGGTATTTGACGGAGGGGACTACTTGGATTTCATCCCTGCCTAGGTGGAATCTGGGAGGATCATCATACTTAAGTCTCTGCAAGTAAGTGATCGGCATACTGGCCGACTTTTCTGAGCTAAAAGTCAGCTTGTGGGTGTCACCCCACTGCCTGATCTTTTCCAGCGCACTGTTGCCTCTAACTTCCAGTTCACCCTTGTTCTCACCCCAGACCACCAGGGTGAGGTCATCGGCGAATGCCTGGATGCAACATCCTTCCCCTAGGGGAAGGTCTAGTAGAGAGTCTACCACGATGTTCCAAAATAGGGGTCCGCTACAGGAACCTTGCGGGCATCCCCTGCTCATTGAGAACTCTCTACGTGCTGCTGGACTGATGTAAAGTAACCTGCGGTTTCTTAGGTAGTCATTAACGAGCCGGAAAATGTTCATCGGGCAGTCCGCACGGACCAGGTAAAGTAGATAGGGACAGTTGGGAATCTCGTTAATCCATATCTATATATATATAAGCGAAATACCACTGACTGACTCATCACGAGATCTCAAAGACTATGCAACCGATTGACTTGAAATTTAGTATAGTTACTCATTTTGCGATGTAGACCCTCACTAAGAACAGATTTTACGGAATTCTTAATCCAAAATGTAACTTTCATCGTTAATTTACTTTTTGAAATAGAGGTTATTTTTTCCCCCCATTTAGAATTTGAAATAGGCTTAAAAAATGTCCTTGTTACATAGAGTTTTTAAGGTATTTCAAAAATTTGTTTTAAAATATGCATTTTTCATTTTTATTTTCTAATTTTTTTTCACTGCAAAATAATAATGAAATGTATATTTATTTTGAAAAACGATGAAGAAATGTAAAGCTATATAAGTTTTAATCTTTAATTCAGTGTATTAAATAGTTGATTAACTTTTTATTAATGATCATTAGATGTAGCACAATGTTATGCTTGGAAAAAGAAGTGAGCAACAAAGCATAATCGGTATTTGTTGAACCGTGTATGGTGTCAGTCGTTTTGTTCATTTATCTAATTGTTTTGTTCGTTTTGTCTATCAGTCTTAGTTGATTTGTCTTGTGGGAGTTTGAAGTATTTCTTGGTAGAAGTGAGAATACTGGCATAAATAGTAAGAGTAACACAATGACATTCACGCGAAACATAGTTGAATAAACCACCCTGATAGCTTCTATGTATGTGGCAAATTTATTTCTGAAGCACACAGAAAGTCAATCACCAAATTAGTTAAAAAGTAATATAAACTGTATTTTGATTATTATCTTGGTGATATGGATTAAAAAAATTGGCACTCCATATTTTGTGCATAACATGTACACTTAAATAATGAGATAAAAGGAAATCGCAAACATGTTCCTGTTTAACAATTTGAAAACAATTGAACAGGGATCAGGTGAAAACGAACAATATTTTGAAGAATATATTCCTGAATCTCGTGTCTTGTCACCTTACACACACCTGACAGAACAGAAGGAGCTGAATGATTTATTCCAGATTTGAAATTATCTAAACAGCAAGCAAAACTTTTAGATTCTGTGTTTAAACAATGAAATATGCCTGCTCAAGGTACAAAAATTTTTATACTTGGAACAAAAAATAGAACTTAAATCAGATTTTTTTTATATGAAAAAATCAGTGTGTCTCTATGCAGATGTGAATTGTTTAATGGGTTATTAAGTATTAAGCATAATCATGAGTTTTTTTTTCATAGATTCCTTTGAAACTAGTCTGAAAGCAGTGCTATTGCATAGTGACGATAAATTCTGGCCAGTGCCTTTGGCTCATTCAGTGAACGTGTAGAAGTTAGGAGAGGGAGGTGCCAGCTCAGATGTCGTCCTCGTCACTTGACTGTGGTTCAAAATTGCGAGGTCCATCGCCAATAGTGTTGCTTCTAGTGCAACGTTAATAAAAACTAAACTAAAAAAAACTAATTCAGTGAATAAGCATTTAACTTATAAAAACATAGCTTTGCTGCTGAAAGGAAATCTATATAAAAATCACGAATGACCCATTTGCTGCCAATAGCCCTCGTGTTGCTTCTAGTGCGACGTTAATAAAAACTAAACTAATACATTATCTGAAAATTTTTGTACTTGTAATAAGTTTTTCTGTAATAAGATTTTCGTTTATTTTGTTGGTTTCAGTATTAAGTTGAAGAAATGCGCCGTTGGATATTAGAGCTTAGCTCACCTGAATGTGACCTCTCTCTAACCTCTAACATTTACCAATGATCAACTTGGTAAAATATGCATGTATAAAGGCTTATAAGGATTTTATCAAAATGGTCATGAATGACATTGTGAATTAGAAAATATTCTGGAATCCGTAGGATTCAAGAAATTGATACAAATGTGTATTTAAAAAGAAATAGACTATTTTAATTGTACATGTAGAGGATTTATGTGTTATTCTGTAAAATTAAAGAATTGTTAAATAAAAAAACATCAAGTTAATTGAAAGTAAAATTGATATGACTAATAAAGGAAGAACAAAACTTTTATTCATAGTAAATTTTAGTTACTTAATAATAATTGTTTTTCTTTTGCACCAAAAAAAAAACTTACTTTAAAAAACTTACAATTGATAAAATAAGATATAGAGTAATGTAAACTTCTTAGCTTTAAGGCTAAAACATAAGAAAATCGTCATTGTTAATTTGTATTATGCAACATTTTTATGTAACGGATGTATTTTGTTACAAATAAATACTTAAAATAAAAATATTTTTAGGGAAAAAAAATGAAATTGGAGTGAACATCAGACTAGAATGTTGCACCCAAACATAAAATATCAAAAAATTTAAATTAAAAGTCTACACTTGGAATGCTAATCCTGTGGCTGCAATTACCGCATTCAAATGTCTCACCATCGATTCAACCAAATATTTTATCTCATTTGGAGGTATGATGTTCCATATATTCTTGAAAAAAATAAAAAAATCCGGCTATTTTCTGACTTTCCAGGAAGGGAAGCATTCTAACATTGCGCTAACTTCTTCAATGCCTCCCATATCAAAAGTGGTCAACATTCAATCATCAGAATTTGAACAAGTGTTTGAATCTCCCGTTTTGGAGAAAAACCTTGTTTTCGTGCCCTTCTTGCAAAGTCAAGATCTTGCTCCAGCGATTGAGGTGTAAGCAAAATTGCTCGCTTGGTCTCATCCTTTAAAAGGATGTGCTCTTTCCTGAGCAGCTGTGCCAAAATATGTTTCATTAACCGGAATGGCTTGAGGAGCCATCTATTTTATCAACATTAGGTTCCTAAGAATCCTCGACCAACACAGGACCGTGCAGAGATTTTGCTCATCTGTTCCCAGACACGGCCTCGTGCCTGTAAAAACACTTCACAATTGGTTGTAATCGTCTCTAATGGTTCTGAAAAAGACTTCATTACGAGGCTACAAAATAAACCCAGGTCGTCCGCGTATGAAGCCAATAAATATTCGATAGAGAAGTTTTTTTCCTTCCGGGTACTTCTAGAAGAACACAGGGGAAAAGAGTTGCTAGTTCTCCGCTAAATCCCCCAACTTCCTGGCCCAATAACATCTAACAAAAGATGTGGTATACTCAACTTTTAAAAGTCTGATACTTGTAGGAAACATCTCCAAAATTATATTCCCGATTGAAAAATATTTTTTATAGTTTTTATTACCGTCGCACTGAAGCAACACGAGGGTTATAGGCGACGGACATCGTAATTTTGAACCTCGATCAAGTGTCGAGGACGACACCTGAGCTGGCATCCCTCTCTCCTTCCTCGCCACATCAACGGGAGGACTTTGAGCCCCGACAGATTTATCGTGCATCAGCCCCGGTTGCATGGCAGGTCTTCAGTGTCTAAGGCTCGAACCCGCGACTCCACGAAAACCGCCAGCCACGAGTCCGAAACCATGACCACTTGGCTACCACGTGCACGATTGAAAAGACATAATGTGCCCAGTACCAAATTACCCAACACCTTTCTGGACGAAAGAAGAGTACACAACGAGGTACATCAATCGATTTCTCTGTACTCTCATTCACGTTGGGTATTGTGGCATGTTCAAACAGAGCATAAACTTGAAGCTATCTGCATACTCTTGTTTCAGTATTAATCCTTCAGGCGCAAAGAACTCAATCACTGGCAGTTAGGATTGTGATGAATATAGCCGGGGCTGATGTACTTCAAATCTGTCGGGGCTCGAAGTCCTCCCGTTGGCGGGGTGTGGAAATTAGGAGAGGGATGCCAGCTCAGGTGTTGTCCTCGTCACTTGACCAAAGTTCAAAATTACGAGGTTCGTCACCAATAGCCCTCGTGTTGCTTCTAGTGCGACGCTAATAAAACCTTAACTGTTGTGATGAATACCGTGAAAGTTTTTCAGCTAGAAATGGATTGTTAAACCTCAAAAGAAGGCACATCATGGATGTAAGGAAAAATGCTACCATTTCTCTGGAAATTCTTGCGTTCTCCAGGATTGATAAATGCAGGTGGAATCAAAAGATCCAGAAACGAGCAGAGGGATCGCTTGCAGATCACCCATTAGTGCCCGTAAACTTGGAAGCAGTGGGCTAGAAAATTATGAAGACAATGGTCCCCAACTCTATGACATACCTTGCCCTCCACTTCTGAATTCCTTTATTGATTTGCTGTAGGTCAGGATGGGCAACTTGAAGCGTTTGATGGAATCAGTCAAGGTATCACCTTGATCGTTCGAGATCAGTTCCATCTGTCAGAACCAAGGTTTTCTTCGAGAGGAAGAGCTCATTTACCTTCTGCTGCGCTGGATCCTGGTCAAGAAAAGAACAACCTGGATGCTCAGAAGAATAGGCGCAAGGACCCTGGACGTCCGCAGATCTGGCAGATCACCCTGAGCGTTGACAGCAGGTGCTTTGTGACTACTGCCGAAGTAAGCTTCCTTAGATCCGCTTGGAATGTCATCGAAACATCTTCTAGGCATTCCCTTTCTTTCACAATCCGAGGTACAACCGGTTTCTGCGAAATTTGGATTCTAGCTCAATTGAAGAGTGCCTCAAATTCACGGAAAACTCGGCCCAGGACTTGGCCGGAATTTCTAATCACACTGGAGGGATTTCTAATCACACCACAGTGCTAATTTCCCCGATTTTTAACATCTGTCTGATGTTAAAAATCAGAGAAGTTATGATCTGTTAAAAAAAAAGAAAATCATTCTCGAGAAAAAAAAACTGATTTTTTTTTTCGCATTAAAATGTAATTTATATGTTCTTTTCAATATTAACTCGAAAATTCAAGGTAGAAATAAAACAAGTTTTTTTTTTGCTTGATATCACTAATTTCTAGTTTACAGCCTAAAATTCATGTTAAATAAAAGGAAAGAAATGATATTTGACGAGGAAGTCGAGGTATATTTATTAAAATGGAAAAAAATCGTCTGAATATATTTATACACGACCCGACATTGAAAATTCAACACTAAGAAGGAATGGCCAGAAAGTGATGAAACTCGGGAGAGAGACAGCAACGAACAATAAGTGATCTTTATTTCAAACTGATACGCATAATACATAGCGAGAACAACGCTGGCTTAGTAAGTTGTAGGACCACCATGGACGACGATATACGAAGCAATACATCTAGGTACAGAGTCAATGTGAGTACGGATGGCGTCTTGAGGAATGACTCTGCATTCCTTTTCAACCATTTGCTACAGTTCGTTTTTTGGACGCGGCAGTGGCAGGGTCTGCAAATGGCGTCCAATCACATCCCAAATATGTTCAATTGCTGAACATCAAGAGAGAATGGTAACCAGGGAAGCATCTGTACGTCTTGCAGAGCACATTGACGGATGCAAGCAGTGGGCAGTAGTGCGTTATCCTGCTGATAAAGGGCATTGGGTACCCCTTGCGGGTTGAGGAGTGTCACTGGACATAATCGATGTTTCGTTGGACTGTCATAGTGCCCTGAATACGAATTAAAGGCGACCTGGAATCGTACGCAATTTATCCCAAACCATGATGCCACATTGTCCAGCGATGGGACGTTCTACTATTGCTGCCGTATTGGACCTGTCTCCACTCCGACGCCACACTCGTACGCGGCGACTATCATTGGAGAAACGGAGGCGTAATTCATATAAGATCACAAACCTTTGCCATTCCGTCGTCCACATCGCTCGAACCCAGCACCATTGCAGACGTTGGCGCTGTGGGATCAATGATAGTCTTCTTAACGGATCCCATGAGTGCTGACCACTAGTAATCTATCGATGGAAGTGGTTCTGGTCGATATGGGAATATCCATAATGTCTTGAACATGTTGCAGAATGGAAGTAGAAGTGGTTTTTGGGTCCGTCACCGCTTTTCGGTGAATGCGTCGATCCACGCTTGCTGATGTCTCTCTAGCTGCACCGGTATCCTTCAAACTTGCCACATTTCCCTGTTCCAACCATCTTCACCTCAGCCGGTGCACTGTGGAAGCCCTCAAGTGTGTGTCAGCCGAGATTTACTCTACGGACCAACCTGCCCTTCTCAATCCGATCACCTTGCCCTTCGTAAAATCGTCTGTCTGCTGGAACTGTCTCCATTGACGACGGCCTGACCTTCTCTGCTATTACATGCATTCTCTGAGACAAGAACAAATTTTCTATGATGATTTCCCTAAAAGTAATAACGGCACGAAAATTGAACATTCTGCAGGTTCCTTCCCTTATATCTTCTTCAACGTGCGTTTGAGAGCTGCGTATTTCATAACAATCGCCTAACTCGGTGACGAGTGTCTACCCTGAAATGTGCATAATTTTCTGGCTACTCCTTTGGTGTTGCGTTTTCAGTGTCGCGTAATAGTGTGTTCCTTATTTTATTTCTGCATTCTTTTTGATTTCATTTTTATGTTTATAAATGTAATATTTTGAAATGAATTTTTCCCTTCACCCCTTTTTTTAATTGCTAGATGGAGTTTTGTGCAGTTGTGTGTTTAGTTTCATACAAATCAATATTTAAAAACTACAGAACTTAATTATCAATTAATTGACTAATTCTAGTTGGATTTTAGTTCCTTTTAAATAAGACCTATCTGGTATTGAATTTTCAACAGAAAAAAAATATGGTAAGATTCCTCCAATCGGATCTATTTTTCAATGCTGTAAATTATAGAAGAGCTGAATAAAAAACTATTTGAATTTTTCCGTGTAATAATTATAATAATGTATTTTGAAATATTTTAAAGCTACTGAGATGTAGAAAATATTTATTAAAAAATATTTTTAAAGAAAGCGATTTTTATTAACGGAAAGCAGAATTACCATATTAGAAAGTTCAAAAAAAAAAAAAAAAATATGATTTTGTAATAAAAGAATCTAGTGGTAAAATTAAATAAATAAACACTGAAACCATGGTGCACTGCAAACAAATGTTCTTAAAAAAATTGAAATTTTAATCACACTTTTTTTGTAATATATTACAAGTTGTAATGAATATTTCGGAACTTTATTTTTTTTAGAAATTCATTTTGACTTAATATCTTATATATTGTTTTCAATGCCTCACGTTTTTACGATTTTCATTTTAACTTATAGATTTATGGGAGGGAGAGAAGGAGTTTTTATATTAACAACAGCCTTTTTCTTAAAAAGAAAATTTTAATGTTATTAATAATATTTTTTTTTTTATCGAACAATAAGTATATGTTAAATATAAATGTTGGTTCCACTCTGAGTTACTAATATGGGTATTCAATATCAGGCACAATGGGAAAGTTAATTCTACAGAGATAACTGTAAACTGTTAAAAATCATGCTTCAAGAAGTCATTTGAAGAAATAAATCAATTTATTTCTAATTTCTCTTTTCAGTTTTTAAAACAGACATCATATATTTTTTTGTTTGAAAAAAATCATTTTTATATGTTGTGTAGCTTTGTCTTATGAGACCAATATTAATCTTAAGATATAATAATTAATATTATACTGAAATTAATATTGAAAAATATTTTTTGCTTCATTTATATTAAAGCATCGTTTTAATGGAAATCAGGGTAACTGCTTTTAACAAAATTTGCATTATATATTAAAAATAAATAAAATTCAATATTAATAATATAAAATAAAAACTCCATTGTGCCCAACCATAATATATATATCAAAACTATTTGTGACAAACATGAGAGAGTTAACCATTTGTAAATGAAATATTTTAATCAGATTATTTTATAACATGTTTACTTTAAAGTAATTTAGCATATATAAAATTTATAGAAGGTATAAAAAGTCTACAAAAGGTTACCATAAAAATAATTTCCTGGAAAAATTATAGATTAAACTACCTATGAAAATTGAAAACGGTTTTAAAAACTTATTCTACAAAGGCATTTTTCATTCACTTTTTAATTATGTAAACATAAGAAAAAGCGCCATGTTTAAATGGAAAAAAAAACTTTAATTTTCTCTGCAGATATTTTCCCTAAAGGCACACCAAAAATTGGTCCAAGAAAGCAGCAAAATTAATTATAGCACCTTGTCACACATCATACAGATATTTTCATGGAGGTCAGGACAAAACAGCAGATAAAATTTATTCCGTGAAAAAAGTTTTTTTTTCTTATGAATTTTTACACTGTTTAAAAAATATGGAAATTAAAGTTATTTCTTACTTAACTTATTGTACTGTGTATTTAGTTTCAAATTATTTGTCAATGAAAGTAGAGCAAATGAAATATTTTTGTAGCTCAGATAGAAAAGAATAAATATTTTTATGAAAATGTTTCAAAATTTTTTTTCCAACGAAAACACAACTTTTTAGGTAATAAAATAGACGCTGATTCAGTTGGCTGAATTATTCAATTCAGGGTGTGTTGAAATTTATGGGCAAAAATTTAAGGTGTGATAGAAACACTTAAGCAAGCAATTTTCACCGTACAATGCAAGTGGTGAACCGCTAGACGGCACTGTAGTGGAAAATAGAAAGCGCGAATTTTTTACACATCGTCATTTCTACCGTGGATTTCAGGAGGCAGTGCGACATGCTGTCCTTCATGGTCATGCCGTTCAACGCTTGCTTTCTGCCTGGGCATTCTATTGTGAAAATTGCTTGTTTAGTTGCTTTCTTTCACTACATGAATTTTTGCCCATGAGTTTCGAAACACAATGTATATGTTGAAAATTCAAAATTAAAAATCATTGTAGAAATAAGTTATAGATCATCATCAAATGTACATGCAATTAGTTTTGTCAACCTTTGAATAAAATTGCAAAATTCATGATAAACAGCTTCTGTGGAAGTTTCGAAAGAATTTAATTAATACAATTTTAATACAATACAAAACTTCATCAAACTTAAAAATATAGCATCTTTTTTTAAACTTTCAAAAATCGTACTCTGATGAATAGCTTCATAATCATTTGGGGTGACGTAATCCTGTCAATTTCTCTTTCTATAATTATAACAATTTTTTAATTTATAATTATGATAATCATTTTGCTTTCATTATTTAGCTCTTTTGCCAAAGAATGACTAATAGTTATACCTTTCGTTTATTGTAATTTTTCCATGGGATCCAAACAAATTAGTCTTCATAGGCTTTGCGACTTTAATGAACAATGTTTGAATACAAAATGAACCTCCCAATTACACAACCAGTGTTAATGTTAATAGTGCAAGTATGAAGTATTTTTGAATCGAATAAAGCGATGCATTTAGTTTTTGACCTCTAAAAACGTGTATCAAGTAGTGATATGAATAAAATACCAATATATTAATTTCCATTTTTATTTTGTAAAACATCAGTCGCTATCCTCTTACAATTCTAGATGAATTGTCACAATTGTATTTTCATTGAAATTTCATTGTCAGAGTGATCACGCGTGGTACTTACTTACCCTACTCGTTTAAGAAAATGTTTCTCCCTAAAATTGGACGACGCGGCAGCTGAAAGGTCATGGTTGATAACTCGCGGTTGACGTTTCATCGAATCCTGATGCTACTTGAGACCCGTAATATACTTAGCCTGTTCTGAGGGACCTTAGTGATCTTTTTCTTTCCCACAGGGTTTACTGGTTTTGGTAAACACTGGTGACGCTCCACCGGGATACTTTAGCGATCCTTCTCAATTTTCGACCCTCGTTCTTGTCAACCAGTTTTCATATTTCTTTCAAACGTTTGGATCACAGCTTTACCTAGTTCTGCGTGGCTAAGTCACAAGTCAGTGGAAGTTTCGTAAGAATTCAATTAATACAATTTTTACAGCAGACTTTTCCCACAGGTCACTTTACAGGAGCTTTATCAATTTATTAATCGTCGGAGAGAAATTTACATCTAAGTCAGATGTAAATCAGTCTCTCTTTGTAATGACTGAATTCTAGAAAAAATCTTCTAATTGTTTTGGAATTTTGATACCATCACTTTCTGTGCATATTTATCCTGTCTACCCATTTTTGTTGCAGTCTAAAAGTTCCTTTATTTAACCTCGATTTTTATGTTTTAGATGGCTGTAATAAAAACTGTACAAACTTGTATCAAAACATATTTAAAAGAAGAGAACCAAGGAATAAAATATTAAATAAATATATTTTGAATCGTCTGTGTTAAAAGAAAAAAATATTTAAATATGATTTGATCATGTAATAATTAAAATCGCATTTTGGAATATTTTGCATGCATGCAACCTGTAAACTTTTACCCAAAAATGAAACAAAACTGATTTTATGTTTGTTATTACAACTTACTGATAAACACATTCAAAATCTACTCTTAAATGTAATAAATAATAATCTGAGAGTTTAATAAATAATTTTATGATTATAGTAAATGCTAATATCTGTAGATAAACGTTCGATTATTTAATTAAAAATCTACGAAAGCTTGGAACGTATTAACCAGTATATTTATTTACAGCAATAAATTACTTTTATGAACTATTTTTTTTTATCTTATAATATTATGCAATGAATTTATTTATAAATTCATGAAACTTATTTTGTATTATGGTTTTATTCGGAAGGTATTTCAAGACTTTATGTTTTCATGTAAAAATTTGTGTGACTTAAACTATAACATTATGATAAAATATATTTTATTAGATATTAGCTCTGTCATATATATTATTAATTCCGGTTAGAAAGCTCCTTACAAAAGCTGATAATTCAAAGTTTCATATATCTTAATTAGAATATTACCCTAATGATGAGACACTTTATCTTACAAAGAGATAATAAGAGATTTATTGCACTTTCGCACGTTTCTGGAAACTTTTAAGTGTTGATAATTAGATATTTTAACGCACCTCTTGAACACACACACATAAAGCTAATATTTCTGAACGAATAATGAATTTTTGAATTTTTCTGTCTTTTTTGAGACTGTTTTATTTCTTAATAGCCTCGCTTTCATTAGTCATCGAGAAATATAAAATTGAATACGTTGTAAGTTCCGTATAAAATTTCTTATTACATATAAGTTTTCTGTCATTCAATATAAGATAAAATAATGTATTTGAAAATAATGATAATTATTTAAAATTTTCAGGATTCTCTTCTGCAAATGAGTATGTAACGTTATTACGTTTCTTGAATACGATTTTTCTTTTACTAGTGAGTTGCTTTTACACATCAATTCTGTTGTTTAATTGTGATGCAAAAGAAAATATAATTTTTTTTTTGATGATGCCAAATTTTTTTAAACAATGTTTCAGTTATGTGCAACGTTTGCATGTTGCAAATGTATTTTAATCAAATTTTACTTAAAACAATCTATTTGAATTTATGTCCAATTATAATTATGTGTAAATTAAATAAATATAGCTCCTTTTTACAATGCTCCGAATGCTTTTGATATTTTTAAGAAAATCTATTATTTCACATATAATTTCTGAATAACGTATTTGTCTCACCATCGCGTGCTTGTGACACTACTTATATATTTTATATACAAGGCAGAAGCTTAGGGACTCATAAATCTTCTTTATCTGAATATTTCTTTACTTAACTTCATTATAAGTTATTAAAAAGGGCTTACAAATTTGAAAGCATGATGTCTTACTCCTTTTTAAACCCAATACCTTCTCGGAGGCATGCATATGTATGCTTAATTTATGAACATGTGTGTAATATACATGAATGTTGAAGCTAAAATTACAAGGTTAACCAGTTAACGGTAGAATTCACAACTCAATATGGTCTAAAATATAATATGGTAATATATATGTGATATCTTATCACATTATATAATAATGCATGAATAATAGCTTACATTAATATTGAATAAATACATTTAATACGTATAACACGTTTCAAGTAAAATTTTAAAATTTTATTTCTTAAAGACATGCAGAAGAGTAACTATTGCCGCTCATTTAGAATAATTATACGAAATTGCAATGTGGTTCTTTCAAAGATGTTTAATTTATAATATTGTAATTTATTGAAAATGCTGATAACAGAAGGAAATTGAAGTTTAATTTCAGTCACATTAACTACCACTGAAATAAAAATCATGCATAGACTTTTCTAATCATACTTACAGGCCCCCAAGGGACCTATAGAATCCTGGATGAGAATAATTTCCTTAGGCTCAGTAGGAATTAATATGATCACCCTTTGACCACTAATCGAAAACAGAAAAAAAATATGCTCTATCTTTTTAGCCTCCTTTCTTGCTATTTCGAACATTATCTGACGAAATTCAGATTCTCTTTAACAATTTTTTTGAACCTTGTAAATGTATCTCATTGGATTAAGATATTCTTCTATATTATATTTGAATATTATTTTCGTGATTCTGCTTTCGCATTAATGTGAATTATTTTATTCATCTATACTCAGAATTATTCGTTTAGGTATTTGGAATGAATAATATCAAAACAGTATAAAATATACAAGAAAAGTTCTAGGAAGGAAATCAAGTATTAAATTCTAAGTAATTCGAAATGTATACCTTTCTTCCTCTATATATTAAATTCTTTTTTTTTTATAACAGTGAAAGCTAAGATGATTCCAAAATGTATTATTTTATTATATTGTATTTGGAATTTTTTCTTACAATTATTTATTGCAATTTTTTCTTCTATGAAAATAATGAAATTTATAAAATCAATTATTCTATGCAAAGTTTTATAATGAACAGATTTAGCACCAAAGGTTCCAGCTTTTTTTAATATTAGGAATTATTTGGTTAAATATTAGAATTAAAGCAAACCTTAAGATATAGAAGTCTTACATTGATATTCTTTTCAGATGTTAAAATTAAAACGAACGATGAATTATTCATTTAAATATATTTTAAGCTAAATGTAATTACTGCTGCCAAAAAAAAAAAAAGAATAAATTTTTGTATGTGTTTTTTTCCTTTTCAATTCGATAAAAAAAATGGGGAAAAATTTACTATCGCATAATTTTGAAAATAAAGTCCATTACTTGTGAAAGTAGACATAAAAAATATACGAAAAAACTTTTTTGGTAGAATTTTGAAAAGTGTTTCGGTGACAATTTTGTTATCAATAGCTTCTTCATTAAAAATTTAATCTGAAATTTTGGTTTGATGTTTATAAAATGCCTATTCCAAAAAATAAATTAAATAAGATAAAAATAAACCTAATGTACGCATACATACGTATATATATATAAAATTCAAAATTATAATAATTCCAAAATGTGTTCTTTTATTATTTTACATTTCGATTTTCTGAAACAATTATTTTATTTTTTTCTGACCATGAAAACAAGAAAATAAAATAGTTTTAATATAAGATTTCGTTTGATAACTGAAAAATGTTTGTTCGAAGAAATAAATCTAATCAGGAAAAGAAAGACCAATGCAATATAAAAAGGAAAATTGATAAAAAAAAAAAAAAAAAAGCTTGATTAGAAAAATATCAGAATTTAGATGCTTTCTTTGTATTCAGTTTTTGCAAGAGTTTCCTCAAATATCAGTATTTTTTTTATTATTTATTTTAATGGCTTTTAACATGTGAGTCGTACTCCCTAAAATACGAACAATTAAATGGGTGCAAAAACATCAAAAAGGGACAAAAATAAGAACTTAGAATTCTAACTATTCTTATGAAACTATAAAACATACTTTCTTTTTCAGACAGAAGTAAAATGTAATTTTTTTTTATAAAAATACATCTAAGTGAGATAAAAATATGTTTTGATACTGATGATATTACAAATTCAATATGATGTTATCCACAAAATATTAGAATACATCATATTGAAATTTCAATTTAAATAATTTATGAATTTAATTTTTTCATTAATTTATTCAAGTCATTAATTTTTTAAACTTAATTTATTAAATGTAATTTATTAAGACATTAATTTATTTAATGTAATTTATTAAGACATTAATTTATCAAGACATTAATTTATTTAAATCATAATTTATTAATGCCATTAATTTATGGATTTAGGAGAATCCATATATTGATGACAGACTTAAGCTTGTTTTTTAGAGCAGAACTTTTTCACTCTCCCACACAAAAGTTACAACTGACTCTGACATCCTGAATTTTTTTTCCATATTTCTATAAGATCCACAACTTCTTTTCCAATTCAGCTATCCAATTTTAAAAAATAATTTGCAAGAAGAAAATAAAATGATGATTTTTTTTTTTCAAAACAGAAAATTGATAATTTAGTTCGATCCGAAATTCAAAGAAAATTGCTTATTTTTGAACTAGCCTTTTCATTTCACTACTTGTCTTGAAATTTACGTATAATGTTTATTTTACCATCAAGAATACTTCAGGAGCATTTCGAAATGAAAAGATTAATATTTCTCTCTCTCTAATAAAATTGTTCGAAAACATAGTCACTTGATTTTCGAAAGTTGCTAATGAAACCATATGTCGCTTGTTATTTGTATTTAGGAGCAAATAAAATTTATTCATCCTTGAAAGCATTTGTATTCCCCCTCCGCCTATACAAGAGTATTTCATAATTTCATTATTTTACTAGAGACATTTTGTAAATAATGTTTACACTTGTGTTATCATTTAACATGCTAGTAAACATAATTGTTTTAAGTTTATGTAAGTTTATTTTATAAATTTTTATTTATTATTCATATATTTTGATGTCGTATTAAATTAAGAGTCATAAGAACATTTATTTTCTCTCGAATTCTCCTTTTAATATTCTTTTCTGAAAAATAAATTAATGTAAAAATAATGTATGTAAATATTTTGCTACTGATGTATTACATCAGTAACTTTAGGAATACAAATATCTAATTTCTAAAAATATAGCTTCAGAAAAAAAAAAAATTAGATACATCGTAAAAGATGTGCATGTTTTTAATAATTTTTCTTATGAAAAATAGGTTAATTAATTTTAAAGAAGACTGACAACGATGGGCATTGTAATCTCAAACCACGTCAAGAGACGAGGACAACGCTTTTACTTGTGTCTTCTTATAAATGATTTTTTTTTAAATGTTAAATATTCTGTTAATTATCATATGTTTGTTTTTAAGGGTAACTTCAAATATTAGCTAACTGGCTGTTGTAATTAATTCTCATGTTTTTTTAAAAAAAATAATTACACGAAGAAGCTATTCTAAAGAGGTTAATTTTATTAAAAACTTTCAGAGGAGATTCCGAATGAAATTCTAACCTTTTATTTCATGACGCACTTTAAAAATGTTCGCATTTAATATACATATTTTTTGAATATTTTATTTTCCCTGACTTTATAGAAATATTATTCATCGCGTTTTTTTTTTTTAAAAAAAATTATTTCTTCCATTTTCTATGCAACGTTATAAGATATCTTTGTATTTCTCTTTTGCATTTTTATTATCATTATTATAATGTTCTCTTGCTACAATTTCACTCAGTCAAGTATATCAATGTAATTGTATTTAAGAAATTATTATCTCAAAGTTTTGGATTTCTTTGATCAATATTGTGTTTTTTATTCATGTCAAAACTACAAGCCATCATCTAATCTTATATTTTCCATGAATTGACTTACAAGATGAAAAAAACTGCGCAGTTCTTTATCTTTGTTTTCAATTAAGAGCTTGTATTGTTGCATGTTCAATACATATAATAATATGAAAAGTGATGTAATATTCAAATATATATATGTTTTTTTATTTAATTTCCGATATATATCGTTCGCTATATTTTTGACACGCATAATCGTAATGAACAAATACGTATATTTGTAAAACGATTTTGCACAATAATTTATAAAATTATAATACAAAAAAGCTTTTAAAATTTCATTAAACAGAGTAAAAGGTAACCACAGAATTTCACTTAAAATACCATATATTTTTTTCATTTACCAAGAGCTGGTGTCTTATTTATACTGATGCCTACAGAGTAAAATAAACTTTAGGCGAATTTTCGCTCCAATTAACGATCCCATTACCTCACTTTTGCTGTTGACATAAGCAAACAGTTACTGATTCAAAGTTCCCTTTTTAAGCTGTCTTTGCTAGTTTCAAAGAACAAAATCAAAATTTGGAGCATTCTTCAAATCAAAAAGTCTTCCAATAATTATTATGTTCATGTGATTATTACACATATATGTACTTATGCAGAGCATAAAATTTAAAAGTATTTGAATAAATAGATTGATTTTATTTTTATGTACAACATTTTTATTTAGTCTTAAAGTGCAGAAGACGAAATATAGGCCCTAATGTATAGAGAAAAAAATGTATTGAATCAAAGAAAAGGAATAGTACAGAAAATGTAACGTTTTCTGTGAGATATCGAAGTCAAATTGTATTTGAACTTTTTTTTTCACATAGAAAGTTTTCCGAGAGTTTTAGATTCTTTCCTATAACACGAAAGTAGCCTTGCGATGAATTGTTTTTTTCATATAATTATGTAAATTTTCCTCGGGGCTGCCTCTTATTTAAATATATTTTCTTTTCTTCTTTAGTTACTAAAGATCATAAAAAATTCTAGCATTATAACTCTAGAGGAACAATTTTTAATAAATCTGTACAGATTTCTGTATTTACTGATGATATTGGTATTGTCGTTCAGTTCACGGAATCACTTAAACAGGCCTTTTGAAGCTGAAGCAAATAAGATGCTTCACGTCATTGACCAGAATAAAATCAAATGCATGACACATGTACTAGTTTTAATAATCCTTAATTTGAAATAGGAAAATACAAGTTTGAAACTGTTCTCATTAGCTTTAAATATTTAAGCTCTAAAATAAACACACTGAATGACATAAAGCCAGAGGTTTGCAACATAGTCACATTTTCTAACATATGTTTTTTGGGCTAAAAATATTTAAAATCAAATTTCATCAGTAGAAACACCAAAATACTCATTTACAAAACTTTAATTAGGCTTGTTCTTACTTGCGCTGCTGACAACATGGACAATGATTGAGAATGCTCAAAAGATTCTTGCAATATTTGGAAGAGGAATTTTAAGAAGCATATTTGATGGAATTAAATATTATATTTATTGAAGAAGAACCAACTTGTAAATATACTAACTATTTAACGAGTGGATATTATTAAATTTATAGTCGTAAAGAGGATTAAATGGACAGGACACAGAACAAGATTAGATGACAATCAAGTCTCTAAAAAAATATGCCACTAAAAACAAACCACTTGGCTCAACCATTTGGTACCCGGAGAAGATGGAGATCAAAATTTAGGTGGACTGACTGCTTGAAGAAAACATGATAACTATTAAGGTGACAAACTGGAGCATTTTGACCACCAACAGGTTGACATGGAATGGGATTCTGAGGAAGTTCAGGCCCATCAGGGGCGGTCGCGCCACTGAAGAAGTTACTAATAAAAAAGCTCTGTCATGCGAGAGTCTTAAAATATTAATTCTCTTCCTTCCTCTCACGTAAGTAAAAATCTGACTGCGTAGTTCAAACCCTGAGAATTTCCTCAATGTGCATCGTAAATACTTTGAGGTTGGTGTGGATAAAAAACAGTTTATCGAAAAATCTTTCATAAAATTGTACAGTCGAAACCCGGCGTGTATATGCATTTCTCAATCTTCGCCGATAAAGGTGTATCTCCAAGTTGAAGTTATTAGTATTCACAGTTGTTTGGCTTAGCGGTTTCTATTTTAAAACGTTTTTTTATGTCTTTCACTTGGTGTGTGTGTATCAGTGTGTCATCAAATTTTCGATCGTTAATGTAACCAACTTCCCGTCAAGCTAGAGCTCTGAAACTTCGGGAATCATTCTTACTCGCCTAACAATGCAATATATAGACATTTACGACAAGTTTTAACCAACATTTCAATTTTTTAATGATGCAGTTTAGCCCAATCATTTGGCATGATTTCAAAAATTGCCAAATGGCAATTTTTTTTGGCTGAACGTTAAATCCACGAAGCGGACCAGGGTAGCCACATTTGGCAAAATACCGCCAAATAATTCCTGTCACCGAGAGTGGTTAGGCTAAAATGCATTCCAACTATTTAATTTACCGGATGAATTAATTAAATTTAGCAAGTTGTAACGTTTTTATGTATTTCACTTGGTGTGTGTCTGTCTTTGTGTGTATCAGTGTGTCATGAAATTTTCGATCGTTAATTTAACTTACTTCCCATCAAGCTAGAGCTCTGAAACTTTGGGAATCGTTCTTATTCGCCTAACAATGCAATATTTAGACATTTGCGACAAGTTTTAACTAATTTTTCAATTGTTTTTAGTAAACTTTGCCACCATATAAAAACGTTGTTTTTAAAAATGTTGGGTTTTATCTCGAATTATTTTTTGATAAGATGTATCAAGTGTTTTTGTAACAATTTTTAAAATTTATGAAAGCGAACAAGCAAGTAATTTATGAGCAATGGCTATCACAACAGAAATCAAAAGGAAAACGACAAATTTATCGAATAATAAAGCTTACGAGAAATTGATTGAAAACTAAGAAAAGTTGAACCGAACGCTACGTTAGACTCGGTTATTAAAAAAAAAAATTATAAAATCAGAAGTACTTCAGATCAAAAGGTAAAGGACTCGCGATAAAAGGTACGGCTCCCTGCATCACCATGTCTTTTTCTCGATTAAAGGTGTGGTCAGTGACAACTGAAAATAAATTCCCTTACCCATTGGAGAGAAGCTGCGTCAATGTTTAGGAAAAATTGTCATTTTCTGAAGCAGTTTAGTCTGAGAGTATTCTTTTCTTTTCAGAAGCCAAAGATCCAGGGAAAGTTTTTATCATTATGTTTTTCGTTTTGCGTTTGGATGTATCTTGTTATAATGAATAACTCGCTTACTAAGATCGTGCCTTCATTGTTGCAACTGCAAGAAATCGCGAGGAAAATTGCTGCGAGTGTGAATAGCGGTTTAATTCAGATAAATCTCAAGGTAAAATAGCAGACTTTTTTACGTCAGATTTATCATTATGGATATGAAGACAATAAGAGATATAAAATAAGTTCTTATATTGCGTAAAACAGATTTTTATATAAAATTCTACCTTTTTCCCCCTGCTAACTTTGCTTTTTCTAATATACATCAAATAGGCAATCTATTAGTACATGTATTTACCATTGTCAAGCGTTACAAATTTAAATAAATTGCGTATTTATTATTAATACATTATTATAATAATGAAAAACTTATTATTAATATATTATTACATTTAGTTCACACAAATAACATAATATATTGAGTTAATAAGATTTAATATAGAAATAATTATTCATTTAAAACGAAGAGCGAAAGAATTTAACACACATATTATTGGAAAAAATTAATTTCCAAATATTGACGATACCTTTTTGAATTATCAAGTTGGTGCCAAAATAATTGCGGTTTTTGTTATTTTAAGCTATGATGCTTATTTTTGACTAAACTCTTATTAAGTTATATATACGTAATATATCATTTAAAAAAAAAATCGTGCTATTCATTTATGCTAATAATTTAACTAATCTTTTTTTTTTTTTTTT